>JANHGB010064339.1:0-30488 GCA_026283785.1 Coracopsis vasa | reverse complement strand
CCACCACCACCACCACCACCACCACCACCAAAAAACAGAGCTCTGGGAATTGTTATAGGCTAAGTTATACAAGAGATGTATTAAAAGTAAAATAATTATTTATTTATTTTTTAATGTATGTTTGTGTGAAAACTGGAACTTGAGAAACTGTAAGTTATATGGGAGTTTGTCTTTTGTTATTTTTTTGGGTTTTTTTAATATGCTTTTTCCACTTTTATGTGCAATAATTCTAAAGGTTTCTCTTAAATTTAATGACAGTTGTGAGATTTCATGTGTTGAGTTTGTGGGTTTTGTTTTGTTTTTTTTTATACCCCAAAATATTTCCCTTCTTTTGCAAGTGAATTAAGTAATGCATTGTTTCTGTACTTCCATCCCTTTTACCATAGCTTTGATATGAAATCAGTGAATAAAGATACAGTTGTGGATACATTTTTTTTTATTGCCTTTTAAGAAAAAAAGTGACATGCAAATAGAACAGTTTTCTGACACTATTATGTTACAAATAAAACAGTAACTTCTAAAATATTCATTTAGGTTTGAATAGTATAACATAACAATAACCATTGAGTAAAATGACTTGTAATGCACCGAGTTTTGCTTTTTCTAAGCACATAGCTTTGCATGACTTGTTAGAATTTGTAATACAGATCAATGCAAACTTTTGGTCTGTGACTAAAACATTAGTTTCTTATTTGGTTTGCAGTATGTACATTGTTTCATAGTAGTAATATTTTTCCCCAGCATTGATGTGATACATTGCTGATTAGAGTAAATAAAAGTATTCTGACAGAAACATTGTGTGCTTAATGACCGCTTTTCTTTTTTTTTTCTCTGAACAAAAAAAAAGCCCAGAGAACTTCTACACTTCCACTGCCAAGATACCTGTGGGCGAAAGAAGAAAAAAAAATTAGCATGTTTATTATTTGATTTACTGTTAACTGTCTGATTTTTACAAGAGAGGATTTGTAATTCCATAAGTACAGGCATCACATAAAAGTTACTTGGGATCTTAAAGGACCAAGTGCTAAAAATAAATAATACATTGCAGACAGCTCATTTCAGAACATTTGCATGACTGGACTTTACACACCTGAGTCAGACTAAATTCAGTAAAGATTTACTCTCAGTAACTGAGATAAGTCAAAAGAGTTGCATTTTTGCAGTTTGTGTGACTACATTCCCATGATTTTAAATGAGAGGCTTACCAGAATAAGCAATACAGAAGTAGCTTTTTAGCAGTGCTTATATTTTAGATGGAACATTAAACCAAGCAGTGTATTAAATACTGGAGTTCGATAAATGCTTAAAATATTATTCTTATTAATCTTATCATATTTTTAGGATGAAACCAACATTCAACCATTATATCAGGGTAAATAACACCAGTATCTTGTTTTACAGGTTTTGACAGTTAAGTGAGATTTTCATAAATTAACCTTTCATTTCTTCATAAATCTGTGTTCTCTATACATTTCTGTAGTTGCTGTGGCAATGCTGTTTCAAATGAATGGTGAAGTACCTCAGTCGCCCCATTTTCCCATGCCCTATACCTCTTTAGATCAAATTCTCAAAGAAGTATATGCATAGGAAAAAGGAACAACGAGCCAGATTGTGTTCATCTCCACTTGTGGCAAGAATAAACCTGGAATATAAATGTATAGATTAAGGAGAATAAAAATACATTATATTCTTTATGCAGTGCTTTTTTCTTTTGAACTGTAAGGCTGTTAAAAACTAGTGCAGGTTAGAACAGAGGTTAAAGTATAAGACTACCAACATTAATGACTAGGATTCAGTAGAGGCTTAACAGTATTTAATATGAAAAAAATTCATCAGTGCAATCTAATTTTTTTAAATACATTAAAGAAAATGTAGAGTTCTTAGGAAAAATGAAGAGTCAGCTCTGTAGAACTGACCTGAAGATAAATTACAGTCAGTATTAAAATCCTATTTTCAGAGGATTGCACAGTATTTGAGGCTTTTTTATTTAAGAGCTATGAAAATACCTATTTGAATTACTGAGCAAGTGCATGAGAGAGAGAGAGAAAAAAGGTTTAGGAATTACAAAATACTGTAAAATAATTTCTATGAATAAAAGGACTTACCTGGTTAGCTGTCTGATTCTTGAACTGCAATAACTTCGTTTTCTTGAGAATTTATGCTTTGCTCAAGACCTTGAAGTAGTATGAACAATACAGTGTAACTGTTTTCATAAGTGATAATCAGTTTGCCCCTTGCCAAGGTCTTTGCTGCACCTGCAGATTGGGTGCACAAAAAGCACTGCTTCGTAAAACTGCTGAAAACGTGAAAAATATCATTCATATGTTGGGGGAGGTAGAAATGGGAGCACAATGGACGACAGGCCTGATAGGACTAATGAAGTTATGTCTTGAAATGTGCGCTGAGAATGAGAATTTATCGTCTGTGTTTTCTTTCACATACGTCAATGGCGTTTGGAAAATGTAAATCTGGGACTTTTTGTTCTCAGACCCTGTGCTGTTTTCTGTCTACCCCCCTGTCTTCCCCAGCACACTGGTTTTGAGAATCTCTATCATGTCCTTCACTGCAATTACGACTTTGCTGGGGAGATATCAAGGTCTGTGTACAAGGCTTTCCTTTGCTTATCCAGGCACTAGTGAGGCTCCCTCCTAGATGCCAAGGCTGGGAGACATGTTTCACCATATTTAATCTTATTTGCTAACAAATTCTTTAACCGTTTGCTTTCAAGTTGCTGTCTTTCTTTTAGGACCTTTATTTTGCTATAAAACTTGATCTCCTGTATAAAGATTATCTATTTAATGTATTAGAAGTCTGGAGTGATCAGCCAAAAGTGTTTGGAATTCAAATTAATTCAGACAACTACTGTGTCACAAATAGTCACAGTACTAATTATTATCTGATGTTGTTTATTCATAAGTTTGGGCACTCCTGAAATTCATTAAGTGCACTTCTTCAATGTCAAGATTTGTCAAAGTTTCCTTAATTTCCTAATTTTCATTTTGTAACCTCAGGTTCAGTTTGTTCCTTCCTGTCATAATAGTCATTGCATTCTGATCAAGTCAGTGACTTGAAATAAAAAGGTTTCTGGGTTTAGTTTAGGATGAACCTTTCCTTAGATTTTTACAAAAGATACAATTCATTCTTCCAGTTTTTCATCAGAGAGCTTCTGTGCTTTTGGCCTGAAGCCATCCTAGTTGTGTCCTGAAGCAAGTGTTGCATGTTTTGTGATTTATAATATGTAATGCTTACTTCAGCTGTGCTGGGCTTTTTGCCTTCAGTCAGACAGTTATGTCACCTGGAAAGAGAAAACCTGTACTGCACAAAACCAAAGACTTCACATAACAGACATGCTAAAGGAATTGTCAGGTTTGGTTTTGGTATATGTTCTTTTGACAAATAGATACATGGGGGGGAGGGAGGGAAATGTGGTGTTTTTTGTTTGTTTGTTCGTTCTTCCCTAGGGGAATTGAACATCAAGATACTGGATTAGCAGCTGGAATATAGGCAGTGTTTATGCTTTAGTCTTGAGTCCTAGATAGGTCATCTAATGCAGGGTAAAACCATCACCAAACCTGGGAATGGTATGTTTTGACATTAGATGGTGTGTGAAGCTTTGGCTAAGGGCTATATCCACAGAAGACCTTAATGCCATCTGAAGTCGTTTGTGAGGCTTCTATCTTTATGAACATGAGTGGTGGTTCATATAAGTGTTCTCACTGAGAGCAAAACGATTGCTTGCTTGTGTGTGAAGGAGCAGTCTCTTGATTTTTGTGGTTTATAATTGGTATTACATACTTGTGAATTGGGAAAATACCTAGTACAGCTGATTTGTAATTTATCAGTCTCTCTTAAGAGCGCAGTCAAAGCTGGTTTTTATTTAGATTGCAGAATTAAACTTTTATTAAATTGTTTTTTATTCAGAAAGATAAATAAAGCAGGCAACTTTGAAATTTTAGAAAAAAAAATAATGAAATAAAAGCAGTAGTCAATCTTTTGCTTTTGGTGTTCAATACAAAGAGGTGATCTGATCACTTTCAACCTCAGGCACGATTTCTGAAATGTCCTCCATTCATGCATTCCTCTGAAAACCACATAAAGTTGCTAGCTAGTGTGAAATGAATAGCCTGAAATTTTAGTGCATAGCAAGGATTGATGTCTCCAGCATTTTATGCCTTATATGTGTAATTTGGTATCATAAATGTTTATATTTAACAACCTTCTCCTGTAAAAAGATCCATGTGAACCTCGCTTCATATGTATGTATAGACTTGTGGATCATGGCTGTTAGCTGCTGGGTTTTGTGTGTTGTTGTTGGATTTTTGCTCTCTGTGTGTTTTTTTGTTTTTTTTTTTTCCTTTTTGAGAGAGAGAGAGAGAAGGGTTAAAAAAAAAAAAGAAATGGTCAGATGAATTGTGTAGCACTGATGTATCTTAAAGGATATTCTTTTGTTTCAACCCCCCCTGAGTAGTTAGTGGGACTAAAAATCCCAGGTATCTTGTAATGCATTTTCAAAAGGGCAGATTACAGTGTTTTTGAAGCTCTGGAGTGCATTTTTCATCAGTTTACACACAGCTCTCTTAGGTGGTGCCATAAGCAGTGTGAAAGGGACTTTTTATTTCATTTTTGGGCAGCTGTGTGGTTTTGCAAGGACTTATTTATGGGTCTCAAGTTGTTTTTCTGCTTTGGGATTTTATCATAGAATCATAGAATAGTTAGAGTTGGAAAGGACCTTAAGATCATCTAGTTCCAACACCCCTGCTGTGAGCAGGGACACCTCGCACTAAAAGCAGGGACACCTCACACTATTTTTATTTATTTTTTTTATTATGACACATACAGCTTTGTATAGATTTTTCATTTTTCAGTGTTTCTGTCTATGTGAGAAATTTTACTTGGAAGGCACCTACAGTGGTCAGCTAGTCCAACTGCCAGATCAGGGCTGACCCAAGTTAATGCATTTAACTTGTGAGAGAGGTTGAAGTGTATTGGAAAAAGCCACACTTAAAACACCACACGTGCTTTCCCTAAGAGTAAATGAGATTCTGAATTATTTGTTAAGAGAACAAAACAAAACAACCCCACCAACCAGAAAATCCCCAAAACAACCCCACCAGACAACGACAACAAAAAAACCCCAAACCCAAGCCCCACCCCCAAGAAACCCCAAAGAGAAACCCAAACTAATAAACCCAGAAAACCCCCACCAGCTTCCGTCTCAAGCCCCCTCCGAATCCCACACAGGAAAAAAAAAATCATCTGTCTATTATCAAGAGACGGTTCACCCACTTACTGCCCTCAAAAAGACAGGATCATGATAATACCTTTTGAATAGTCTAATGCTGTAAATAGCTGCAGAGGTGGAAAAGCAGTGATCCTTTAGTTCGTATGTGAACCTTCTTTATTTGTTTGGGCTTTTTTTGTTATATTTTGCAATGAACCTGGATGACATTACATGTGAGACAATGCTGGTTATTGCAAATATTTGGCAGACTCCTTTCTGTATTCTTACACAACTCCAAAGGTGGGTGATTGTAGGATTGAGAGTGCTCTCATTAAAGTCAGCGGTCAACCTTCCTTCAGCTTCAGCGTGCACTCGGGCAAACGTGCAAGCAGATTCTTACACTGTCTGAACAATAGCCTGGATAAAAGCATGCACTTTTTCCATTCAAACCTCAGCAAAATTCTATGTAGTGTATCGTACACTATTGTTAAGTGGACCTAACAATTAGTTTAAATTACTGGAAGTGATGTTTCAAAAGAATGCTTGGTGTTCTTGTGGTTATGGAATATAAATATATATATGTATTTGTCAAGGGTAATAAATCTGGAAAAAAAAAATCCATCCCAGTGTTCTTGGTGTTATTTTATTGATCATTACCTTGGGGAACAGGGAAAGTTTAGCATTTTTAAACTAGGACTTAAAACCTAATCACCTAAGTAAAGAACATTCTTAATTGTATGTAGCTGCCACTCTTTAAGTGCTCTGTTTGAACAGCCCTTTTCTGATGTGAAAGCTATTCTGAATTGCTCATCTAAAACAAACACTTGTAACCTGTCCTTCCATGAGTGATTGTTACAGGGTAGATGCAGGCAGAAGGGAAAGCTAAATGGGCTGTAACACACAGACATGAGAGAAAGCCCTAGATTTATCTGCCATCAGCCGCATGATTTATAATGCTTGAGTTGTGGCTTTGAAACAAAATAGGTTGGAATGCAATTTACTGGACCTGTATGGCAGCTTGGAAAAGTATGAGTAGGCTGGAGGCACAGTTTTTAGTAGTTGAAGATGTAGTAGCAGTTCAGGTGTCTCTCTCAAACTACTGTTAATAATCAAATTAAGCACAAATTTTTAGAACAGTATTCCTCAAAAAAACTCTGGATGTGACAGGGCTGGGCCCTTTCTAATGAAGTTCATATATGTTTTAAATGTAGAAATGATATTTGTTAGACCTACCATGGCACCTGAATTGAAACTGGAATGTTCATTCATAGTTGCACATTTTGTATAATGTCCAAAAGGAGGTAGATCAGAAATGATTTTTTTTTTTTTTAATGCGATTTACTCTTTATATTCTAAATACAAAATGGGATCTGTCAGCCCATGGTGGTGACTTTCACAGTTGAGCACAGACACTTATATATATGATTTCTCCTTTCCTTTATTGTAAGTTCCATACTTTTTTAAAAAAATTTATTTTCTTGAACCAGTGTGCCTTTTCTGATTAGCAACATGATGATCATAGGTAAAGTTTCAGACAGTTGACATGTAAGGGTGTTCAGTATCCATAATGAATCTAGCATTCTTGATAAACATGTGATTAGTGCGTGTCTGTTTATATAGGTATATATGTGTCATTTAAGTGATTTTCTGTATTTTTACTATGCTAAGCAGCTATGAATTAATATAATTAATACGCACATTCTGAAGATAGCTTTAAAAACATTATGAAGAATTGTTGTTGCTATATGCTGAAAGTGCTTTGGGTTACAGTGGCCTAAGTTCGGGAGAGGTTAGGACTAATGTATAAGCACTTTTTAGATGTTGGCATGTGATGACTTTTCTTGTTCTAAGAAATATTTTGATTTCTATTTTCACTTTTTTCTGTGAGTGCCTGAGAGACACATTCCTTCTTAAATGTCAGATATAGCTGTAATATTTCTTAATATGCTGCCCTGTGGAAAGTAAAATACCTGGCATCAGGTACAGCAACATTATTTAGAAGCAGGTTGAGGCTTTTTTTGCCTTTCTCTTTTCTATTGTATAAAACAGGAGCTGCTTTTTTTTTTTTTTTTTTTGCTTTCAAGGTCTTTGTACACAGTCAGTACTTGTATCACTCTCATTTACTACTGAGAATGACAGTGTTTATTGTTATGTTTCCAAACTAGAATCTTTGGCTTTCTACTATATGACACGGTTTTGCTTATACATCTACAAAATTTTTTTAATTAGCTTTCTAGAAATCTGTGGTTAAAATTCACCTTTTGCCATGGTACCTTCAAGAACTATCTTAATAGCTAGGTTGCTGCAGGTTGATCATACTGCTCATCGTATTGACTAATTTGTCAGCACTAATTTATAAGACTAATTGTCTCATTGTTTTCACCTACTTCCTGTCTTCTGTTTTGTACTTAGCTGTATGCAGTAAGAATTTAATTTTTTCATTTAGTAATGTGCTTAGTCGAATCCAACATGGTCTTTCTAATGATGAACTCCTTTCAATAAAACTACAACCTTACATTGCCCTGTGTGATTCACCAAACAAAAATCAACACACAGTCTCTTAACAGATGGTCACGGGAGCTGCCAAAGGCTTTACAGACAAAACTGCTGAATTTAAATTATGACCCAGTCAGGTTATAAGTTTTTAACTTCTTATTCTGTAACAGAACATACTTAACTTGGACAAACACGTAATTAAATGACTATTATTTGTAGTATTTGAGGTAAACTTTGTAATGGAAAACATAATATTTATATGTAATGTTAGGCTGTTTTGAAAGTGTCATATAGTAACATTATACCTAGGTTCAATTTTTTAATGAATGTAAATTATTTCACTGTTCAGTACCTAAAGTATTAGTGTTTCGATAAAAGCAGGACCTGTGCCAGTTCATTTCAGGAAAATACACTGAATGCATAAAAGTAGGTGGCGAGTGATCCTTCAAAAAAGAAAGAAATTGATTTGCATAAAATCCTCTTATATAAGCAAAATAGAATAAGCTTTCTTTGCTTACAAATGCCAAGTCTTGATTGTGTAACAAGATTCTATTCTATTATTCTGGGTTCTTCTAAATTAAATTGCCTTAAAATGAAGATTTGTGAACTGTGCACAGATAGTTGAAGTATAAATATTAAAAATATGTTAGTGACATGGACGGTAACGGTCAAAGATGTTGAAAGAAAGCTTGCATATTTTGTGTCTGAAAGAATGAATCTGGCAAGTATCTTAACTAGTAAAGGAATGCAAGATACAGTATTTGGCCTTCAAAACTGCTTTTCTGGGCCAAGTAGGGTGAATAAAGTTAGTTATATGCAAACTGCAGGAAAAAGCTTTCAAACTAAACTGGAATCAACTCATATTTAGAGATCTGACTCAGCATTCACTGAAGGTGGTGAAAGATTCCCAGTGAAAACATTGGACTTTAGAGGAGTCTCAAAATTTTCATTATTTTTTTTCCCGGTTTATCTGAATAATATATGAAGTGCCAGTATTTTACAAATCAAAGCTGAAACCCATCTTAACCATACAGATGCCTTAGAAATTCAGCACAGCTAATGGATTTGTTGTTCTTAAATTAAGGTTTCCATCTAGAATCATAGAACAGTTAGGGCTGGAAACATCTAGTTCCAACCCCCTGCCATAGGCAGGAAAACCTCTCATTAAACCATGTCACCCAAGACTCCATCCAACCTGGCCTTGAGCACTGCCAGGGATGGAGCATTCACAACTTCCTTGGGCAGCCCATTCCAGTGCTTCACCACCCTCACAGTAAAAAACTTCCTCCTTATATCCAATCTAAACTTCCCCTGTTTAAGTTTGAACCTATTACCCCTTGTCCTATCACTACAGTTCCTGACAGAGAGTCCCTCTTACAGCATCCTTGTAGGCCCCCTTTAGATACTGGAAGGCTGCTATGAGGTCTCCACACAGCCTTCTCTTCTCTGATTATTTTCAAGTTCCTTTTGACATATGTTAACCAATACAAGCTTTTTTTGAAACTACCCAAAGAGAGGTTTTTCTACCCCTCAATTTCCCCCTTCTTTGAAAGCATGCTTTCCAGTGTGTGGGTGATTTATTGGCAGAACTTGAGCACACACAGTTGTACTTTTCACTTATATGATGCAAAGCTATCTTAAACTGCAGGTTGCTCTGGCATACCAGGCCAACAAGTCCAGCTTTCTTAAAGGGAAAATAAAAATAATTGGGTTTGATTTTGCACATTAGGCCAGAATAAATTTGAACTGTTATTGAAGTGTTGATGTGGGCCACTCTCTGCCTTGCAGATGGTATTTCTGAACTAAAATGTGGTGCTCCATTATTCATGTGTTAAGTGATCCCTTTCAAGCATATGATAAAGTTTGCAAGATGCTTTTGCATGCAGGTATTTTCCCCAGAGTATCAGTAAGGAAACACTGATACTGAAATAGGCTAAACAGCTCAGTAGCTGACGATTCCCTTGTGTTCTTTGTAGGACAAACAACTTGTTCCACAGTTCCCTGGAAAAGATTGTTGAGCCTATTGTAATATTATGACTGGGGCGATAAGCTTCCTCAAGCCTCCCTATCTCTACCAAATATGTACAGTGGAATAAATGCTCTACAAAATGGCTTTGCATTACTAGCTTCACGTAATTTTCATTTTAAGTCCCTGCAGACTCATTGACTTCAAGGAAAAAAAAATCATGTTTAAAGCTGAGAATTGATAAAAGTGTTTGAAACATTGGTAGCTCGTATTTCACTAGAGAGGAGCATGTGTGAACAGTTTTTAAAACTCTTCTCAGTTTGACTTTGCAGGTGACTTTGCTTCCTTCATTCACTGTGCTTCATTAGTACACCAATCGAAGTACAAATAAATTCAGCATAGTACTCAGCAATCTAGCATATTCAGAGTTAAACCTCAGTATTCACGTTTGTGAAAATCTGGAGGAAGATACTGGGTGAAGGAAATTTTTAACTGGGTCAGTTATAAATCTTTCTGAAGATTCAGTTTCTTGACATCAGCTGAGAATTTTATCAGGTCATTGCTAACTCTCTGCTTTCTATCTGAATCTCTGACATATGTTCCTGCTGCTTGTACTGTGCTGGCTCTGGCTTTTGCTGTACATCTCCATAACCCAGCTCAACTCACTAGCTAGTTTTCAGTAAAAGATTAATTCAACAAAAAGTGGCTTTCAGCCATATTAGCAAGGTGTAGGGAAAAAGAAGTGGAAATAAAGACTCCCCATTTTAATAAAAGTGAGATCAGCTGGCCTGAATGCAGAACCACAGCTTCAAAGTGTAGATACCTAGAATAATAGTAATTTTAATGTGCCTTGTCCCAGGATGGTGTAACTGGTAACTGTGTGCTATCCCCAAAGACTGGGTTTTGTCTCTATTCCAATTGGAAATGGAGTAAGTAATGTGTGCTAAGCAGCACAGTGAAATCAAAAGCTTTGTTATTATTTAATTTCTCTATCATGGTTGTAGCACTATGTCAGTCTATCAGCCGAAGGCGTTTTGTTAATATAAAACAGATCAGCTTTATTGTTGTTTGTTTGCCTCAGCTCTCATTAGAGGTAATGCAATAGTTACTTATAGATTACACATTATTATTTTAATTGGATTTTTTTTTTTTTTAAGAATGTATGTCACATGCATGTGGAAAAATACCTAAGTGTTAATAAAATGTTAAGGATTTCATTCACCTGTATATATGGGTAATGGCTCACAAGATTTTGAGTACTTCAAGCATTTTCCTGAGTGACTAGGAAATGGTGGTAGTGTATCTGAACAGTCTTAGTCTCAAATGGCAAGTAATGCACCTCCTGTAGACCAGATCCTCAGCTGTTGTAAATGAATAAGGATTTTTGGGCTGAAATTATGTTGATTCACAGCAGCAGGCCCTAAAGTTTTTGTGCTGTGCATTGAACATAAGTTCATACTTTATTATTTAGGAGCTTGTTCAAACTTGAAAGATGTGCATTAATAAAAGGGATGTCTGAACGTAGTACTGTTATTACATCTAGTCCTTAGTTTAAGTCTGAATCTAATCATTTTGTCAACAACTAAGCTGCCTGTGTCCCCAGGCTAAACTGCATCACCCCAAATTAAAAAAAAAATAGCATGTTATATACTTAGAATAGTCTTATTTCAATAGAATTACCAATATGAGTAATATGAGTAATGGAACACTTTTTTTTTGTGACTATGATCTGAGAAGTAAAACTTTTAAGGCTTATACAGTTAATTTATATTAATGTTTGACACTGTGACTAACAGATTCCCCCTCTTCCCCCCCCCCCCATCTGTACTATAGCCGCAGGGGCAAATACTTTTGATCAGGTTCAAGCAAATCCTCTTCAATTTCAATTACTCAGAAACAGAAATGGAAAAATACAGCATCTTGCACTACAGTCTAGATACACAACATTCTCAGCAATCTTACTAACAAGAAGCATCCTATGTTTTTTCTACATCCTTTGAAGTATAAATGTTACCTTTAGAAATACAACAGACAGACAAATTCAAACAGTGGCCTTGACAGAAAAATGAAAACTTCATTTAGCGTTGGTACAAGCTACTGATATCAAGCTGGGAAAGAAATTAGTGAGGAGACAGAATTATCTTCTTTCCCTACCAGAGGGAGTAATAGCAAAATTAACCTTGAAAACTGTTTGGAGAGCATTCTTGTGAAAACAGTGTGACACAATGTTAAAGTTATGGATATAAAGAGGTCAACAATTCTTAACGGATTATGGGCAGTTACATTTTATTTACTGTGTTTTTAAAGTAACATTACAGCAGACCTATTTGTGCTAATATTTCTGAGTGTAAATACAGTATCTTTTTAATTTTCTTTAGCCCAATTGAGGGATTTGTTCAATTACTTCTACCCCTTAAAAATGAGTTTCATTCAGGTATCTAATTTGAACATATAAAAAATACAGTGCCCCAATCTTAATCAGACTTAAAATTCTTGTTCCTGCCTCAGGCTCAGTTTCAGATAGTCCACAAGATTAAGTGGAATGAGAATAAAATTCAGACTTATTTGATAAATGTGTGGATCTTTTTTCTACATGTAGCAACCTGCTGAACCTGTCAACCGCACATCCCACATGCTATTAGAGCAATATATGAGGACGCGAGGTTTTGTTAATTTAATGTTTAAGGTCAGTAGGGTATACTAACCTGAACATGTTTACTGTAGAATGCTTGGTAATATTTGGTGGTGGTAGGTAAAAAATTTCCTAGGTGGGTTTTTTTCTTTTTTTCTTTCTTTTTTTTTTTTTTTAAAAAAAAGGAATATCTTTGTTTTTATTAATTTCTGTTCCTTCAGAAATAGTGTGTCCTAGGGTATAATTTTGGTGTCTTCATTATGTATTTTCAGATCTAGGTTAAATATGGTGATGGGATAAATGATGTAAGGTATTATGGGATAATTATTATACTGAAATGAAAGCTAAAGGAAGCACTGCATTCCTGCTTTCAAATAGAGAATTTTAACCATATACTAGCCAAATATGCATCAAACTTGACCATTTAAATAGCCTGTACTAGGAAAAAATATTCTTATATGTTGGTAATCTTACAGTAACTAACGCATCATATTCCCAAGTAGATTGTCTGGTTATCTGTAGTTTCCCTAAATTTTAGTCACTTGAGGTAAATTATTGAGGTAAGCGTTAGGGTGAAATCAATCTGTTAATTTATGTGAAGAATGGAAATAAGTCTCTGTGTTAGAGATTAATGTGTCAGCCAGTTTATGAGAAAAGTTCATCAGTTTCCACCTTTATGGTAAGTACACACACAAATGTAACTGGAGACAAGGTAACACAGAATACTTTGGGCCGTGAAAAAAAAAAAATATATTTTCCCCCCAAGGTTTCTGTCTCTAGAGACAATAAATGCTTTGAAAGCACTTACTTTGAAAGTTGCTTTCTATATCAGAAAAAGAAATGGAGTGCTTGCCCACCTTAACAACAGCTTTTTTTTTCCCTCTTGAAAAAAAAAATAAAAAAAAATTCAAGAACAAAGAACCTTTCGATTCCAGGTATTTAGTTTGGCCAGTTTCATCTCCTGAGCGAGACAACCTATTTTGGACTGACAATTTAGAACATTTCAAACTTGTGGAACAGCATCCTTTAGGTGTGATTCTTTGGAAATGCTAAACCAACTTACCAGTTCTTTGCTATTGAAAGCTGAAGTCTGGTCTTCTATATTTGGAAACATAGCTGCTATCTGCTTTCTTTTGTATTTCAGTTTATTTTTGGGGTACCTCCTCCCCCCCCTAATTTTTTTGTACAACACAAAATTCTAGCTAACATCTTCAGAAAAAACCATAAATTCAATAACAAGTGAAATGCACACTTCATTAAAAAGTTAAAGCAAAATATAATTAAATTTTCAGCCTTTTTCACAACAGAGTTCTTCCATTACAAATTGAATATGTTTAGACTGAATTTGGGATATTTCAGCATGTTATTAATCAATAGCATAAACGTAGCTGGTAGCAGGATCCTACAAGATCTGTAACCTAATTAGAGAGAAACAGTTTTTGGACCTACAACAAACCTTTTAATAAGCACCCAAGGCCAAGTTACTAAGAAGTTGCTAGTGATTTTGAATGTCTCGTCTGCCCCTAAAATGTCCCCTTTTTTTGAAACAGCCTTAATGTAGAATTTTCTTTCTGATCTTTAGGAGCATGAAATTTGGCACATGTAAATGAGGCATTTAGTTGTGTTCCTAATAACTTCTGAGAATCTTAACAGTCTGTGACTATTTCAACACTGTGTTCATTTAAACACTGTGTTCAGCTTATTAGCATATATTATGTGTAGAAAAAGTTTCAATATATTTTATTCCATTCTGGAACAATACTATTCTTAAAAGTCACCATTTTGGTTTAAAGTTATTGAAATATTAAGTGTTTATAGGTTTGCAGAAGCCACATAGAGAAACTGCTGTATTGTATTGCACTACAAACATGTTCTTTCTGTAGATCTGTGATTTGACCAGTTTTTCATAGTTACTTTCCTCTGGGGAGCCTTTAAAGAAAATAATATTTAATGAATCGCAGCATGATATTTGTCTCTGCTGCATGGGAGATGGAACCTGCTTTGAAGCTTAAAGCCTGAAAACTCCTATCTGGCAGTCAGATGACAGTGGGCAGTTTTGTCATTCTGATGAAAAATGAATTTCTCCTGGTACATTACAGTTCTTTAATGAAACAAAAACATCATAATGAAGAGTGTTCAAATAGCAAGAGAGAAAAAGACAACATAAAAAACAAGTGAAAATGACTGGATCTTATATTTAGCCAGGAGAGTATTAGATTAGCTAGAAGTTACTTTATATTGCCATGAAGGGAACTTAGATATGAAGTTAAAGAAGGAGAACTATCATGAATAACTGCATGAGAATAAATATATTTTGGAAGGATTTTAACTTTCCTGGAGCTTTTAGAAATACATTCTGTCCCTTTGTATCAGCATGACAACTGCAGTGGCATTAGGGCCAAAATTTAGTTAGGTTTTCAAAATCTAGTCTTGGCTTACTGAAGAATTAGGGAAAATGATATTCTTTTTCAAATGGTTTCCTCACTTTCAGTTAGAGAGTAATGATTTGCCCTTTTGACAAGACTGAAAGCTGGCTTTGTACATGTGTAGATTTGATCACTTTATGCAGGGTATGTGAAAGAAAGTTGTTTTACACTAAGTACAGATGGAAATGTATGGACATCAGGAAAAAGTTATGGCTTTATTGAAGTAAAAAATATATTTTTCTGATAGATGTAATTAGGCCAGGATTTTGCTACAGATGTCCACATGGATTTGTTCCGATCCATTTTTACTGTCTTTCATGCTCCTGAACCTAAGGGTCTCCTAACACTTCTGTAGTTGTACAGACAATTTTTTCCTTTGCTTTGAGGGATTCCCATAAGTAGTACAGGATAACGGCTCATCTGTCCCAAAAGATTCATTCAGTGCAGCACTGCACAACGGTTTATTCTTCTATTATTAGTTGAATTGTGACAGACTTCTTTTCCTTCACAGCAGAGTTCTGTGTTCTCAAAACAAAGAAAGAAAACAAGCAAATTATTTTTGTGAAAAAATGTAATCCACGTCTGGCAGTATCTGTGTCTGAGAGTATCTCTAAGCAGCCTCTGAACCACCTGCAAAAAACTGGGTTTTTTTGAGAAAGGCTGATAAACAGCAAAGAGAAAAATATTTTCTTTTTGTGCAGTAAGCATTCACTTTGAAAGTTGTTTCACATCTTTATTCTTTATGCCAAGTTCTGAAGTATGGTTGGTGATCTGTGTGTGTCATAAACACATCACAAAAATGTCCAACACTGTTTTGACTAAAAAATTAAGGCAAAGTAACGACTAAAACTGTCTTCCTGAATAGAAGATTGGTTTCTTTTCAGTCAGCTTCACTATGCAGGGTTAAACACCTTTCAATATTTTATAGCTTCCTTTTTTTTACCTAGTTTTCACTGAATTTATTTTGAAAAGTTTCATTCACAGAAAATGAAATTCCCTTTTCAGTATCTACATATCTTTAAAAATACTTCAGCAAAATAAAGAATTGAAGTTTGTCAAAATGTACCAGAGCTTTGATAACACTGACTCTTTTTTTTTTTTTTTTTTGGTGGTAAAAAGTTCTTTTTTTGCAGAAAGGACTTTTTAGATGGAAACATTCTATAAGGAATCAATAATATCAAACCCCATTTTTGTTATGCCCTTGCTCCCAAACTGTTGCAAAACACTTCTCAAATCAGACTCAGAAATACACAGGTGAAATGCAGGACTACACAAAAATAACCAGAATCAGAGTCTAAAAATTACTGTTTGGAATGGGAATATCAACATGTTCATTTTCCAATTTATAGCCAGAAAATGCCTCTTATCAGACAACATAGTGAAAAGATCTGTATCTTCTTGCTAGAATAAACTCTCTCTGACCATGTTTAGCCTTAGAAAAGAAAAACCTCTTGGGATTATTCTGCTTTTCTCCCTGAATTAAGATCTAGGTTAATTCTGTTTCAGTTCCTCTCCCCTGTTATAATTACACTAGAAGGGGCTCTGAAATATAAAGCGTGGTTATGTTTTGCTGCAAAAACGTTGCAAATGATCTGGAATTCGTGGAACTGAAGGTGACAAGAAGCCTTAGAAGGTTTAATATGAGATGATCACTTAACAGGCCATTAAGTTTTACCCAGTCATCTCTGCTGTTGAGTCTAGTAATTTTATTTTACTATAGTTTGTCTTTCAAAAGATTACCTAATTTTCACTGAAATATAAGAAGACGGGATCCTTATTTTAATTAGTAATCCCCTCACCCCGCTTTAATCAATCACCTTGCTGAAGATTTTGATTTACATTTCTCTCTTTTCAGCTTATTATTATTGGTTCTTGTTAGGCTATTCCTTAGGAATTAGATAATTCTCTATTATCTAGTATTTTCTTCCCATGAGGATACTTTGTTTTGCTCTTCAGCTGAAACCCAAACAGCTCCTCTGCACCTGAGTTAGAGAAAAAAAACCATGCATTCCAGTCAATCACAGATAGCTGCAAAATTAGAAATGCAAACCACTATCAATATTTAGTTCCAAACTTCTCAGTATAAAATGTTCTTTTCAAAGAATATTGGTTTTCATTGAAAATACAAGGATTTTGATATCTAATCCTGTTCAAATGATTAGAAGTCCCACTGTCTATTTCTGGCAATTATCTTGTGCAATGTATTTTCTAATAAAAATGAAAATATGAATTCAGAAAATATTAAGGAACTAATTCTGAATATTTGTTTCTTTACTGCCCAAGAGAATGAAAAGGACAATTATGGAAAGTGATAATGTGTAGTCATAATTTGCTCTTTTTCAAAGATTATTTAGGTGGAAAATAATTTAAATACAGACTGAATATTCTCTGAGTGCCTTGGTTTTAATTTTCATTTGGGCCTTACCTTAACCTGGTTTCCAGTACTGAGGAATGTTTGTGTGTAGTTAAAGACAAAGGTAGCTATTTCATCATTCAGTTTAGTGTTTTAAAATCAAACCAATTTTGATCCTGCCAGGTCGTTTTTTCTTGTTTTTTGGTGTTGGTTTTTTTTTTTGATGTAGTCTGCCAGATGACATTGCTGAATGAAATAATTAAGACCGGCTGTTTTCAGCCTTATTTTATTCAGACTACAGCTATTTAAATTTTAAGGGAAAATTGTCTTATGGATGTTACCTAAACTAGCAGCTGTCCAGAATTTCCCACTTCATCTCTCATCAAGAAGGAGCAGGTCAGAAAAAAAAAAAAAGTAAGCAGAAAAAACCCCAAACAAACCCCAAACCACAAGCTTTTTGGATAATCTGGTTCTGAGGAATAAAGGCAAAGAAGGGATCAGTATTTCAAGGAGTATTTACCAGGGAGTGCTTTCTTTTCTTATATCTCTTATAGCCACTGCAAGAGAGGAAGAGGCTGCTCTGCTGAATGCATGTCAACTGTTCAATATGTTTTGTTTTTGCTTTTGCCAGGAGTCAAACTTTAGGATCTTTTCTACACCAAAATTCAGCATAGTCCTTCAATGTTGCTACTGCCCAAGTAGTGGCTGACCATACAAAGGATATATTTTAGTCACCCTTTCTCATGACAGATATGCATTAACACTGGAACAGGCTGCACAGAGAGAACTTTAGCAGTCTCTGTCCTTGGGTTTTTTCAGCACCTAAATGGATAAAACCCCAAGGAATTTCATCTGATCTCAAAGTTGATCCTGCTTTCAGCAGAAAGCTGCATTTATAGAGACCTCCTTACATCTGTTCCCCCTGAAAGCTGATCTTTGTGTAAGTGATGCCTGTTGATTAATTCTATGTGATAGAGCTGTAACACTGAGATCTATCTGTAGGAGAAAAGGAGTGTATCTTGAGGGTATTCCACCACAGTGATTGCACCTGAGTTAGTCTAACCATTTTCAAAAGACCAGTGAGAACTTGTAAGGGTTTGAAGGAGAGCGAATTGTGAATTGATCTAGAGATAGTCACTGCAGAGCTGATGTTTTTGATGGGCTAGTTCAATAGCTGATTGCTGCATGTCCTGAGCTTTGTAGCTGAACAGTCAAACTGCAAATGTTGCCAGCTCAAAACTTTCCTCCAAGTATTACATTTATCAAAATGAAAAAAAACCAACCCCAAAACCCCAAATGTGACTTGCCCTGTTGTTTATTTTTCAGCAAATTACTTCAAAACTGGAACCGAAGTCACAGCACTGAACCTTTTTCTCTTTGCAATTGTTATGTACATGTTTGCTTAAAAAAAAGTATCAGGTTTGTAAAAAATATATCAATTTACCTTGTGTTATTACTGTTTAAGTATATGAAGATAAATAGCTGTGATAAAGTAAAAATTGTTATTGTGATGGTGTTTTCAGTTCATTTTTATCAGGGGTTATAAAGGCTGTGATTATAGTGGGTGCGTTATTGCTGAATTCTGTAATCTCGTAGGTGGTTATTGAATTGTTTTGGGCATATTGTCTTTATAGAAGCTTAGTTATAATAGATTTGCCTTTATTACAGCAAATAATCAGTTTAATAAGATTATACTATTTTGAAACTTGACATTTATCACAGTCTTATTTTTTCAATTAATCACAATATGATAATCTTTTTTAGTTAAATTTCTTCAATTATCATTAGCATGAAATAATTTTACATGCTGCTGAAATCTGCTATTGAGAAATTCAAACTGTAAGCCTCAGACAGTTTTCCAGTTGTAGTAAATATTAGGAGAAGGGTGGGCTACATGCTGGCCTAATACTCCCCACTTAACTTTCTACGATGCCACAGTTTTGTCTTCTAGTGGCCCTGTTCTCATTGACATGTCCTTAATTCAAGGAAGATTGATGTAGTTCAAAACATTGGTAAAAGGGAAATGGAATGAAAAGTGAGAATACTCTATGGAAATATTTTTTGCTACTTCTGTTGTTGTTGTTGTTGTTGTTGTGGGTGGGGCATGTTAGGGGGAGCATTTTCTAAGTTTGAGGGACACTGCAATTTGGTAGCAAACTAAGCCAGTATGATTTCTGTGGACTAGCCTGGGCAACTGAGGCATAGAGGAGATCAAGACTGTATAGATAGCTTTTAAGTACAGCTAAATCTCATAAATAAGCAGGATTTGGAGGCACAGTTTGAGGATAAAGTTACGTTTTATGACTGATGTAATATAACAGCTTGCTCTTGTGAGAATAGGTAAATTCTAACTCCTCAGGTGTTCCTAGTTGCATGATCCCACCTCTTCCCTCACACCAGCTCTTGCACTTAATAGACTGTGTGATAAATTGATTCCAGTCTTCAAATCACAGACAAATCATTCACTCTCCTGTCTTAGGTTAGTTTTCTTCTGGTTCAACAAGTTGAATTGACTCAGTGCAGGGTATGGTGCAGAATATGAAAGAAGGAGGACAGTGTATATAGCCAGAAACAGGAGGAACAAGATCCCCCCCTTTTGGTAGTAATGAACTAGTAGATTAATTCAAGACCTAATGTCTAACTTTAACCCATGCCTGGCTATCTTTTCCTGGACCAGTTCCAGTTAACACACAGATTTGGAAGCATCTGTCTGATCCCTTTTGCTAGCTCTAGCAAGTTACAGATTTGGCAATAAAAATTCTCTGTATGAGCATGATTTCTGCTTCCTATCCCTTCTTTTATTTCTGACACTAGCAGATGGCTTTTTAAAAAGATAATTCAAAATGCACACTTTTCTACCACTTGAAGTCTACCACTTGCTTTAGATATGTTTAATGTAATGGCTCACAAAGTAGAGTAACTTAGAACTGCTAGTGGTCCATCAGTTTAGTTACTTTTAACAATGATGCAGTGAATGCAAGAAATCATAGCTGTGCCCAACAGTATAATCTCCGTGTTTAATTAAGAATGTCCAAGCCCCTCTGGTTTCAGAAGCAGCATTTTCTTCCAGTTTACTCCAGTGGTTGGAAGTATGTATTTTGAATGTCTTACTGTAATATGGTAGAATGCATACTTATTAATAGTATCTAAATCTGAAGAGATTCCAGGAAGAATGAAAATCCACTGTGCAGAATATGATGTCTGACTTGCATTTTCTTCTTTCCTATTTGCATAGTTAATATTATCAGAGGTGCATTTGCCTGATTGTATTGTCGCAATAAGACTTATCTAGAACCAAAAAGCTGAAATCTAAGTATGAAGCTGTCTGGGATTTTGGAGCTGATTAGAATCAAGTGAGCTAGAACTGAGGGTGCTTCTACATATGCTTCTACCTTTGTGCTAAATTATTAGGTTTTAGTTTGTACAGAGAGTTGAGTCCAAACTCAGAATGTATATGTTTGTTTTAACATTCAGAACTGGAAAATACAGGAAGGCATTTGGAATCTGGATATATACAAACAAAATATTCATCAGCTCACAATGATAATAATAGTCAAAGTGCTTATTATACAAGTTCTTGCTAGAATAAAGGACCAAAGTATTACTTAATTTAAAGAATGTAAACATTCCACAGACTGTGTTCTTAACATATGTAGGCTAAATACTCTGCTAAACTGATGCTGATGAGAATAGGTCCTTCAAGAAAGTGCATATATAATCTATCCTGTGACCTTATTATCCAGCTCCCCATATCACAGATTTTGAAGCAGATCACATAGTTTGTTCGGCTGAGCTAAAGAAAGACTTGTAGACAGGTTTTTCTGTGGCAGCCAGGGGAGATATCAAGGAGTGGCATCCAAATAATATAAAATATAAAAACGTGCCCTAGAGGCCTGTAGCAGTACTTGGAGAAACATAAAGATTCACCTGTGAAGAAAAAGTTTATAGAGCTCACTGTGACTGAAGCCTCAGTGCTTGGTCTGTGATCCAGGCATTCGTGGTAAGTTATGGTAAAAGTCTGACCTCTCCCATGGTAGAACTGTGTGGGAAGGCTTTTAACGTGCAGTTCAATTGAGAATTGAAACCAAATTTGATTATAATTGAGGTGATAATGTCAAGCCTATGATTCTTAGATACTGGTTTTGCGCTGGAGTTTGTTCAATACATAAACTGATTTAAATACAGGAGCACTATGAACTGGATGACCATGCAGGGAAGTGAGATAATCTGATTAAAAAAAATTATTAAATGCACATAACTACAGAAAATTGCTAAGTAGTTTGCTAGCTAGGAAGCAAAACCAGATGATTATAAAACCCTACCTTTTCGTATGAACTAAATTGTAAATTTGAGCTCTAGTGAATTCTTTAGAAAGATTAATCTTGATGTAAGGACATCAAATCACAGACAAATAATAAATGTTTCTAATAGGCAATTTTCCTTTATTATAAAGATTATATACCTTATTCTTATTTGGATAGTGTACTTTATTCTCGTTTGAACTTCAACCTTCAGTAATATCCTAGGAGTCAATTTTCACTATTAAGTGTTTCCTCACTTCATCGTCTCATGTTAGGTAGGTAGGAGATCTGCGAAATGATTAGTTTTTAAACCAAGATGAGACACTTTCTGTTCATTGAAAAGAGTAAGAGATTAGCTCCCTTGACCATAAATATTTTCATAACATACATTTATAATTTAGATTTATATAAATAATTTTGAATCATTTACTAACACCCAGTGTAGTCATAAATAATGTGGACTGTTGAAGGGAAAATTGCCAGAATAGAAGGACCTGAATACATTCCAAACTGCTGCTATGGTTCTGAACAGTTTTCTTCTTAGGCAAATATCTGGATCTTCACATGCATGCTTATAGGGAAGATAGAAAAAATATCAGCTTCCAAAACTGTATATATACATAATTGCATACCAGCATGGGGCATTACATTAGCAAGTAAATGAAGCATAGAAGCATTGATTTCAGAATATGTCCTGAACCTTTCTAAATATATCTGATGCGATATAATTTCTAAATGAAAAGTTTTGAAGATTGTAAATTATATCACTAGATGGCAGTAATAGCCAAGTGAAATGCAATAACCATCTAAAGCAACTCAGGGTTTTATTCTTAATTTAATCTCTTAATATCAGATCTAGATATAAATGTTAGGCATGAGATTCTGCTCTGTCTGAACCCAAGTCACATAAATTATGATCATACATAGATCCGTGGTCAGGTTTTAAGACACTACAAAAAGGTTATTTGCAATGCTTTATAGGGCTTGAGGATCCTATTAGAATCTTCCAATTGTCCAGTTCTATCTGGTTTGTGGTGTGTGTATTTTTATTTTTTATTTTTTTAAGTAAACAGCCAGGAGTTTAGGTGCCCAGCGACCACTGAGATGCTCAGAAATGGGTTGGAGCTCATTCCCTATGAGGACAGGCTGAGGGAACTTGGCTTCTTCACTTTGGAGAAGAGAAGGTGTACTGGGGACCTAAAAAAAGCTTTTCAATACAAGGTTATCAAGCTGGACTCAGGCACAGTGATCCATGGTAGATGGATGAGAGACAATGGGCATGAGCTGAAAGAAGAAAGATCCTGACTTCATGTAAGGAAAGGCTTTTAACCGTGAGGATTGTCAAGTGTTGTGAGATTGTGCAGCTTTATCCTTGTAGGTTTTAACAGCTCAACTGAAAAAAGCCCTGAGTAACCTGGCCTTGACAGCCTCAGCTGTTCAAAGCTGACCATTCTCTGAATCAGAGGTTGATCTGCAGACCTTCTGAGAAGCTTTTCAGTCTAAATTGCCCTATAATCAGATACTAAACAGCCAGCCGCACCTCTATGAATATGGAATGATTATAATTTCTATTAACAACATACAGATAGCTGTCAGACCTACTGATTTATTCCCTCCTCCCTCCTGCTTTTTTTCCCCCTTTCTTCTTAAAAGGAGTCATGTACCTTAACTAGTTCTGCTGGAAAATGTCCTACTGACATGAAACTAAACTTCAGAATGTTCTACTGTTGTTCTTTGCTTGAATAAATTTAGTGGGAGGATGCAAATACTGTTTAGAATTACATTTATAATTCTAAGAATTTTGTAAGCAAACCAAATAGGTCTTTTGTATTTTATGTTCATATTTAAAGATCATTATGGACATGAAAGTCAAAGAACACTTGCTTTCTGGCATATAGAGGAATTGATTTATTTTGACCACCTGACACATTCAGATATTGCAATATTTGTGACTTAAAACACAGTTTAATTGGATTTTGCTCCTTAAACATGCTTTACATTAATGTTATAGTGTACAAAGTTCTTCTGTTTACTATAGGACTGTAGGGTCTTCAGCCAATTAAGGTTGGTTTGGGTTTTTTTTAATATTTCTGTTGTTAGATGTCTGCTTTAGGTACTGATTCCCAGATCCAAACTGAACTTCTTGAAGAGCTGAACTCAGGCAATGAATCTGCTTTCATATGAGCATAATGACCCTAACAAAAACAAAAGTGATGCAAAGTCAAGCCTTTGAGTGGACTTTTAATAGCAGAAAGGCACTCTGCCAAGTTTAGGTAAGAAGGCTCTAAGCAGCTATTCCGCCCCTCCCCCTATAAAAAACAGTTTGTAATTACCAGCTCGAAATCTAGCAGCAGGAAGTAACATTTCAGTTTCAAAATGTAACTTGATTAGCTTTTCAATGTTAAAATTAAAGCTGTAAGAGCTCATGAAGATCTGCCAGCCCAGCAGATTCCTGGGTTGGTTTGCTTAAAAAAAAAAGGGGTTGCTATTACTTTTGCTATCATTAAGGTGAACTTACTTAAAACAATGACAAGATTTGAAATTAACAAATTTGGGATACTTTGAGGTCCATACAAATTAGAACAGCAAGAGATTAGTGAGAAAAAAAAAAACATACTAGAGAGAGAAGTTCATTTGGTTTTGATATTTAACATATATAATCAAAACTCTTACACAAGAAGCTGGATATCCTAGCTGCAGGACCTGTACTGTAATTCTGATTTGCATTGACACTTCAATTTACTTTAAGGAGGAGATAATTTTGTTTCTATATTATTAACTGATTCTATGTTTAAATATTATAATTATGCTATGCATCTGTCACCTTAGACTCTTCAATTTTAAGGTTCACACTTAAAGATAAACTGTCTGTTTCATGTCTCTCTAATTACATTTATATGTTGCACTATCTTTTTCTTTCCCATGACAGGGGTATGAAGAGTTTTGCACTGCTTATTTAACTGTTGAATTCTCCACTGGCATCAGTCCGATACTGCAAACTGTAATTAGTAAAATTAAGTCAGTATGCATTACCTTGTATGTAGAAATGGTATGTATTTACTATAAGCACTGACTCTTGTATACCTAAAGTTATAGACAAAGCCAGTATCTGGCATGTAGTCAGAAGAAAATTTACATGTTGTGACTTTTTAGATCCGTTGATTACAGGTTTTCTTGCATTGCTCAAAGACCCAAATTTGCTCAAAGACCCAAATCTCCAAAGCAATGAATTTCAGTGTTCAAAATACATGGGCCATTTAAGATTGGCTGCTTGGTGATTTTTAGAGTAGAAAACTCACCCCTTCGTTCAGAGGAGTTACCTGGATACAGTCACATCTTTTACAGTCATATCAAAGGCAAACTGAAAATACAAGTAAGCAAAAATGGCCATTCAAAATGTAAGTTTCATTTCCAGTAAAATTAGGCTGTATAACCTTTTTCCTAGCTCAGTCCTGTACAGCCTGCAATTTGTGATAAATGAGGGGGAAGTAGCAGAGAGACTGTAAAATCTCCCCATCCATTGCCACTCAGCTGTAACTATTCATAGACATACATACACACACATATAACTGAGATATTAGTTGTCATAATCTTCCCATTTCATTTCCTTTTTTTCCTTAGTCATTTCTGGTATGTGTTCAACCAATCAATTCCCACTTAATTTTAGTCCAAATCAGAGAAGTCAGCCTAGAAGACTGACCTCCACATTTTCACATAAATTCAGCTGTTGGCAAGTGTTGACATGGCACAATGCAGTACTATGTGCTTGCTTAGATCTCAAAAGCACTGTAGCTTTAGAAGATCAATGTTTTCTTAGGCTAGTTGCTTTGCTGATTAAGCAGAGTAAGGTGCCCAGGGCAGAACAATGTAGTAATTCATCCTTACTGCATTTGGAACCTGAGTTAGCATGGATGTATCAGCAAAATCTTGCATTCTGCCGTGTAGGCTGACCCTCCCGATGCAGAAACAACTCCTGAAATTTTCCGTGTTATTTTGCCATGAATGAGTGAAATCCTGGCAGCAAAGAAATCAGTAGCAAAAATTTATGGAGGTTGTTGCCATCTGGGTGTTACTAGATGCTGGTTTCATTATGTTAGTGAGGGGTACATGCCTTTTGAAGCATAGGCCAGGTCAAAAGCACAGCCTTATGTTTCCTTTGCAGGGGAGCATGAAGGAAAATTAGTGCTTTGGTGTTATAGTCCAGGAAGGTTCTGTGTTACTGCACAGAAACTTGGTTTCTTAGCTTAGTCACCTAAATTAGGTGTTTCATATTAGATCATACAGCAACTTCTGTTAGTGTGGAAACTGCAAATTAATTTTATGTTTAGCTTTTTCTAGGCCTGATGATCACACAAACAGCTATTTGCTATCTATCCTGTTTCTTTACACTGTCTTCTAGATTACGTAAAATGTTCTTTCCCTTTATGGAAAGACCTTAATTTTTTTCTGAGCTTGAAATTTCTTTAAATCAATCTAGCTAAAGGATAGCTTTTTAGCTCAGGTTCAGCATCCTACAGGCTCTTCCTATACCTTTTAAGTTTGAAGTCAAGTCCTTTATCACCCTATTACCTTTGAATCTGCGTGCTCTGGCTCATACATTGCTTATAGTGAGTTTGCATGGCAATTTTTTCTAAGAACTTTACCTTTTCTTTTGTTACTATAAAGAGGACAAAAAACTGAAAAGCCTTGTGCCAATGTAGTCTTCTCAGGAGAAAGCTTCCTTATTCCCTACGAATACTTGTGACTTGGATGGTCCTATAACACAAATTTCTTCTTGCTATCTTCATTCATTGTGTACCTCATTTTCCTAGGCCAAGAAATGAGCTGTAGAAAGAAACCAGTACACTCTTGATAACCTCCTGCACTGCCTAACACCTCCCTGAAGGAGTTGGGATGGACAGAACATAAACTGTGGTGTAAATAAAGGAAGCTGAGACTTGCAAGTGGGAGAGGGTAGTAGTTTGGCTTGATCTGAGCCTGGGGAAGGGGGAAGAAAGATGTTTTCATAAGTGTTTAATTGCTTACATTCCCCCCACTCCCCGAATCACTGATTAGAAGTTTGTGTTAATTTGCAACAAATTGCATTAAGTAAAAGTAAATTCCCTGAGTGTTAAGACTGCTTTGCCTGCAATTTAATTTCTTCAGGTCTGGAGGCAACGTCTGCAAGGAAACTTCAGCTCATAAGTTCTGCTATACTTTGGTTTTGCTGCCTAGTTTGCTTGGGACATCCCAGTAGTACAGAGTTGGGGACAGCTGGGAACAACTATTTCTGGACACCCATCTAGGAATAATGCCTATCTAGTTTACACCCTTGGGCTAATCCAAACCTATGTCCTCTTGCCAGGTGACAGAACTAAGAGTTTCAGATATCTTCATGTGTACTTAGTTGTACTCTTAGGAGTTGCCTCAGATGAACTTTCATTCTATAAACGTATTATAAATTTTTAATCACCAGACAATAACTTTTTGCCTTGAATCCTAATTCTCTACTGGTTTGCACCTCATGTATTAATTTGCACATATGCAAAATGAAATTAGGTGTTAACTGAAATCAGTCCAGTTTGGTAACAAATTGCATACCCTTTGAATAAGTGTAAATTATTGTGATGAAATGTAAAGGAGTAGGGAATTGAACCATATGAAGTGATTTTTGTCTTGACAGCTTTCCCATAATGTGGAAAATAGAAAAACATCCTTTTGTCTGGCTTTATAATTTTTAAAATGTCTATGTGTATTGTCACATGATACCAGCCAATAATAAGCATTTAGGGCCTGATACTCACATCTTAAGACATTAACAACCAGCACAGTAACAGTTCTTCAAAGAAATTATTTTTATTTAAATAATGACAGCTCAGTGTAAGCACCAAAATTTTTGTCAAAATAGCTTTTTTCTGAGCTAATGACCATTAATTACTAAGTGGGATTGGTATCCTGTAGCTTCCAAAACTAATACTGACTGTATTCTGATGAATACACTTAAAAATAATTTTTATATGTACTGTTTTTAATGTAAAATTTAGCATGAGTTTAGAAATCAATACTTACTGAAAATAAGTATTTACAGAATCACAGAAATATTGGTTGTAAGAGACCTTTGAGGGTCATCCAGTCCAACCTCCTGCTCAAAACCACACTACTGCCAACACAGGATAGTCAGCTATGGCTTCTTAATACAAAAAGAGGGCATATAGGAAAAGAGAGCAAGAATAGTTGCCATAGGAAGATGCTGTAAAAGAATATCTTAAGGATGAGATCTCTAAGGCCAAGCCTAGCTGAAGCTAAAACTAGGTAAGGGCATAATGAGTAGCCATAAGTGATGTTACTGGTATGCCAGTAACAAAAGGAAAATGTAGGTCTGTGGATGAGTCTAATCCTGTATTATGCTATTTCTGAAGCTTTTCATTTGTTGACTAAGCAACAGCATAAGCATTCTTGATGGCTAGATTCACAATGCAGAATTACATTAATGAATCAAATAAAACTACATTATCTTATCTACTTTTACAATTTGCTTTCAGTTTATAATGTCAGGTTCTGTGTATATCAGTAGGACCGGAAGTGGGTTTTAGAAGTTTCCCTGTTTCCCTATTTCTCCTGTGTAACTAATTATACCTCAAGTTATAGTAGCACTCTACATCAGAGAGGAAAGTCATGTTATCACAGTGGCAAGCCCTGTAGTTGTAAAAGTTGTATGTTTCCTGTTGATACTAGGCTATAGTTCATGAAACTTCAGCTAGTTAAAGATAAGTTAGTGGAACTATGCGAATTTCCATCAGGTAAGGACCTGATTCTCCAAAAAATAAACATAAAACAAGCCTCAAGTTGCTAGGTGATAATGCATTAACAGGTTGGGTGTTTGTTGTTGTTTGTTTGTTTGGTTTTTGTTTGGGGTTTTCTTTGGGGGTTTTTCTGGTTGTTATTGCTGGTTTTGTTTACTTAGGCTTTTAATTTTTTTTCTCATTAAATTAATTAAATTGAAACAAAGTAATTCTGATATTTCCAAAGGACTTAGCTTTCAATTGCATGATTGCTTGAGAAACTTATTTTTTCCCCATTATTTCAACTTGTCATTTCTTCGTCTTGTCTGCCAGTAAAGATCCTTCCCCATCCTTAAATAGGAATGTTTCCAAACAGTTTTTTACTTGAACCACATTCTTTTCTCAGTGTTTTCTTTGGCAAAAGAAAATGACAAAGCAAATTCTCTTGGAATTTGGAAAGAAAGCATCTGTCTCTATCTTTATGCTGAATGCTGCATTACAATTCCTTTGTTCCTTTGCTCCTGTACATGGAAAAGTTTGAATTTCCCAATGATTTCAATATTGGCAAACATGCTGAATTATTGTTAAAAAGGAACCCCAACAGAGATTCTTAAGTATCCACAGTTTTTTGTTGTAAGTTTGTTTCCATCATCATAGCTCAAGCCTGTAGGAAATTATTTTCAACAGTTTTGGTGCATGAATACGCTTGCTCTCTTTTTACCCTTACTCATGTTCTCTCACTCTGACATTCACACACTATTAGCCTTAATTTAGAGAAAAAAAACCTGAAAACTTTGAAAAATAAATTATGGAACATGCACCTGACAACAATAAGAACAGGTTTTCTGACTGATTATATCCATCCTTTCTTAAGATGTCCTGTTTATTTTTTAGGTTTTGTGGTGTGACTAATGTTTATAGCTATTTATCAAATACTACTGAAGTAATCTGATTAAAGTGTTTTAGATGAGTGCCTCATGTTTCTATTCTCTGTCAGTGTTCTACATTCTGTTCTGTATTCTTTATTTTCAGTCTATGACTGAAATAGGGGCATGATTCTTATCTGTTCATCATGACAATCAAATATACTTTCAAAGCGAGCAGTTCACTCTCTCATTTGTCCTAAAAGTGAAAGGCCAAGAGAAAAGCAATGAAGTAATGAACATTCTTGTTTATATTGTTCCCAAACTACTTTCAATATGAATAAATGATTGGAGAGAAAAAAAAAAAGAGTGTAATTAGAGGACAAATACTTTTAAAAATGTGTATTATACCAAGTACCATAAAACCAGATGGTGGTTTTCTGTCTGTCATCTAAAGAAGTTTGTTAGTTCTAGAGTCTGCCATGACTAAGAGCTGTCATTCCTTATCAAGTTTAGCTCTGAAACCCCAAAGCTTAGACAAGACAAGGTGATTGTCTTGTTAGAAAAGTCCCTGAGGGCATCTGGGTCATTATCAGACTCTGAAGGGCAGCCTAGTTCTTCTAGATGAGTAGCTTCCTTAAGGCCTACTTTTCCAGGAATTAGCACAGATTTGCTTACTGTGGGCTTCATAGCAGATAAAAACATCTGAGAGTCGAAGTGTTTTAATAAAAAACACGACTACATAACATAGAGGAACTCTTGGCAGAACTTGACAGCTTGGTGTCATTTGAGTACTTGAATGAAAATATTAGTTGACATGCAAGCAGAGTAGAAACTGCTGGCAAGACTAGATTTGGACAAAACTCCAGTAGGTATATTTTGCAAGGCATCTTTAGAGTGGGTAATCTTTTGAAGTGCATTTAGACTGGGGAAAAAGGAAAGGACAACAGGAATGCAGAAGAGTTTTAGCCTTCATTAAGTTCATAGAGGAGGCTGGGAAAGCAAGAGAAAGAATGGAAACAGATGTCTTGAAAATTGATAGCTGTTTAGGGCAATAGTTAGTGTGGGGGGGTTGGAATTTGGTGGGGTTTTTTGTTTGGTGGTTTGTGGTAGTTTTGTATGGCATTTTTTTTTTTTTTAACTAACTCCTAGAGGAAACAAAGCTTACTTGGCAATGCTGTCTCTCTTTCTTCATCTAGTCATTGTACCTGTAATAACGTTTGAAATGATAGCTACTTTCAAGCAAATTAGAAATTTACTTAAGTTCCTATAAGATCCGTGGAAACCGGCACTCAGAAGCAGGAAATTTATTCAAAATAATGTCCCACTAAAGGAAAAGCTGGCAAAATACACCTGGGTCTTTGGAAAAAGGGTGAGGTTCTTGTGGTGTGTAAATCATAGAATCATAGAATAATTAGGGTTGGAAAGGACCTTAAGATCATCTAGTTCCAACCCCCCTGCCATGGGCA
>JANHGB010064338.1:0-23279 GCA_026283785.1 Coracopsis vasa | reverse complement strand
GAAGGCGCTGGGTGGACCTTATCACTCTCTACAGCTACCTGAAAGGAGGTTGTAGTGAGGTGGGGGTTGATCTCTTCTTCCAAGTAACAAGTGATAGGACAAGAGGAAATGGCCTTAAGCAGCACCACAGGAGGTTTAGATTTGTTATTAGGAAAACTGTCTTCATAGGTGATCAGGCATTGGAACAGGCTGCCCAGGGAAGTGGTGGAGTCACCATCCCTGGAACTGTTCAAAACTCATGTTGATGAGGCCCTCAGTGACATGGTTTAGTGGTGGTCTTGGCAGTCCTGGGTAATGGTTGGACTTGATGATCTTAAAGGTCTTTTCCAACCTGGGTGATGCTATGATTCTATGATTTGACATTAACACAAAATTAATCTGGCTGAAACTCTTGGCGGAGGCTTCCCAGCCAAAAAGAGGACCAACCAGAAGCAGGTCACCTGTGTCCATCAGCACAGAAGAAAGTTCTGATGGTGGTGGTCTGTGTACTCTGAATGGCAGGATATGGGCACATGTACGAAACTGTCATGGTGGCATCAGGAAATGGTGTTGTCTATGACTAGCAACCTATAGCAGCCTAACCCTAAGAAGAACCCATAGCAGAGGAGGAATGGTCAAATTCAGTGCTATGCAATGCCACCTATCTTCTGTGTTGCTATGTTATCTCAAGAAACAGACAGACATATTTCTGTATGCCAAATTAGGATGTTTGGTTTCTCATTAGTAATGCAGGACCAAAGTTTTTGAAGTATGGTGACACTTAATTCTCTTGTAAATTGAGGGGCTTGTGAACTAATTTGGCTGTCTGGATACCTTTAAAAATTTGTTCTTTCAGCTAAAATGTATTGAAGTGGACGAGCCCGTTTCTGTTTACTTCAGCAAACTTTGAGTTAGGCGTTTGTCTGCTTGACTATTTTAGAGATTTTAGCATTTCAGTCAAATCACAAAACTAATCTTTTATTCTGTTCAGTGCTTAAGGTAATTGGATGACAGATAACACCACCGTTTCAGAACTGACACATACCTACTCCTTCGAAGAGAAGAATCTATGTCAACTCCTCAAAGTTGCTAGGACAACATGAGGAAAGTTACAAATTCTTCTCCTTGAGAAGCAGCACTTTTCTTGCTGCTGCATTAATTAAGTTACTCTATATTTATCTCGGTTCAGGAGAAAAGTGACAATGAAGCTATGACACCTTTCTGGAGAGTTGCCATTTTATTTAGAAACATTTTGAAGGTGGGGGCACATAATTGAAATGGAGACCCTTGCCATGCTGTGCTAACCATTGTACTTTAGATACAAAATTTTCCATCAGTGCCCAATTTAGGAATTAATGTATCATTTGCTTTAGAAGTGATAGCAGAAGCTTTGACAATCAAAATTTGGTTTTAAACACAGCATGAGAATCAGAAGTAAAGAGTTACCTCAATTGTACGCTTGTGGGGGGAGATGTAGGATAAGATCCTACTACTAGGGATACTTGAAAATGCGCTTAGAACTTCTTATTCTCTCATCACAAAGTGTCAGTTCACCAAAACTATGGGAAATTCTTCAAAAAAAATATTTTCCAACTTGAGAAACTTAAATACGTTTTTAAGATTTATCAAAATACCCCATTTCACTTGATTTCTGAAATCAGCTCCTTTGATTTATCTTACTTTTTGCAGAAGAATGATTCATTTCTCCGCAGACATCTTAATGATAGTGTTTTGGGTAGAACAAATATGAAATATTCTGAATGTCTCAAAAGGGGTTTCAGGTTGGTTGGAGGAAATGCATAGATTCTCAACCTTCTGCCCAATGTGGAAAGGAGGAAAAAATCCTAAGGATGAGTGAACTCCCATCTTGGACAGCCTTGCCTCTCCAATACTATAGAGAGTCCCATCTGAGCTGTGGAGTCATGCTGTCTGATTGTTGAGCATCATCCCTAAGGTACACAAAGGTGATGCTCTATAATACACGTAATTGAAGGTTATATATACACCTGCTTACTCTCTTCCTGGAGCAGCATGGCAAGAAAGCAATCTGCAAAACTGTTGCGACAGTAGGGGGGATACCTTAATTTATTGCTGGCAGATAACTCCCTCTTCACAGGGAGAAAGGAGAAAGAAGGGAAGGATCTGCGTTTAGATGTTTCCAGAGCTGATCTCCTAAAACCTGAAGCATTAAGGCAATTAAACTCACTTCTATCCTGTTTGAGCATAATTGAAATAGCTGTGAAAATAATTAAAAGTAACATTTTTTTTAACCTGAAGCATTGATAATCCGGTACTCAGAAAGGACATCAAGCAGAGGACATGAGCAGCAGTATCAGTGTCAGAACAAGCTATTTTCTCTCAGAATCTTGCTCTATTTTCTCTATACTACTTGTTAGGTAGCACTGAATATGTTGTAAGGGCTATCATGGTATCTGTGTGCACTATTACATTTTGAATGTTTGATCTTACTTAATTGCTATCATATGTTATTGTATCCAGAATTTCTTCAAGGCTAATTGTGTAGGGGGGGATGATAGGACATCACAAACATCTAGAAAGGTCAAATACACCCACAATCCACAAAGATCAGTACGGCTTTGTGAACAGATTCTAGTTTACAGTTTTGGACTCTTTCATTGCAAAATGAGCCCAGTTACTATATTATGTTTACCCAGTTGACAGCAGGAGACGAAAATCAGCACTATGCAAATATACTTTTGCAACTAGGGTAATCCTGTGAAAATAGAAGTAAAATCAAATTTGTCTCTAATTTCAGCCAAAATTGAACTTGTTTCCTTGTGTTTTCCAACTTGCTTTCTGATGTCAGATGACCACACAAATTATACATGAATGATAAACTTCATGAATCAGAAATCTAAAGTAATATTTTGGGAACATAGGTGAGGTTTCATACAGACATTTAGAACTAGGGTTTGGTTTTCTTTTCTTATTGTGCTCTTAGTTTTGCCTTACCAATTCGTGACACCAGACAGAGGCTCTTAAGTCCACTTCAAAATAAATAAGATTTTTGCTGCTTATTTTGGCATCTGAGAGTTATTGGCTTTGAAAGAAGACCAAGCTACAATAAATAGCATTGGATTAACTAAATAAACGTGCTTTCAATATTTACAAAGTTTCTGGCCTTAAATTCTTTGAACATATGTGCTGATAAATTTAATGTATTACTTCGGATTACTATGTCATGAAATCATTTCAACAGATGGCTCATGCATGACCTCAGAATTTCAGTGGATGTCAGCAAAGATGTGCTAGGTTAGGTTTAGCCTTGTCTTAAACCCACTGGATCAGACCTTGCTAGGTGAGAAATGGGCCTGTGGAACCTACCCAGTTGTGGTGCTCCTATCAGCAATTTATGTAGGTCCAGTATTCCTACGCAGTACCACAGATAATTTTGGTCAGTGATATATTGCAAATAGATTCTTTTTTTTCACTGGGAACTATTATATTCTGTGTTCCTCTTCACATGTGCTACTATCCTACATTTTTTCCAAATAAAAAGTAAATCTGCAACATTAATATTTACAGCTAACATGAAATTTAAAAGAGTTTTGAAAGAGATGGACAAATAAGTCAAACAGGAAAATGAGAGCAATTCAGACTGCCTGCAGAAGGTAGCCAAGAATTGATTTCACATGGTCGAATACAGGAGGACAAATAAATAGTCCAAACTATGTAAAACTAAGTGGTAGGGAGAAATTTTACACTAAATACTGAATGCCAGAGTAACAACTTCAATTATTTCGTTATTAGATTTCTGTAATGATTTTCCTGGCATTACTCACGCGACTCCAAACTGGTAGAAAACTTATCCTCATAATATATTGTATTAGAGCACCATGGCACTATTTTGTAGATCTTACAGCTGAGATGCTGGCATACTTGTAGATAAATTCTTCAGAGAGCAGAGCATTCTCAAGAGAAGCAATTTTCTGGCTTAAACCAGACAAACTATTCCAAGAGGCATTCATCAAGTTAAGCCATGATGGTACTTCCAGACTGAAGTACAGAAAGGTCCTCTCTTGGCACATCAGGAGAAGAAGTTGTGTTACTTTAGTCCTGATATGAATTTTACCCATAAAACTGATCAGCCTCTCTAAAAAAGCTATAAAATAAATGGAATGAATTATGGGAAGACAGATCTTTTTGTATGTCTCCAGTTGTAAGACATGAGGATACTTAACCTTGAATTGAGAAGATGTGCCTTGTTTTTCTGTGACTTTTTGGTTTCAGTTCTGAACATCACAATACCAACACCAGGCAGACTCTTCTTTCAGTATCTAAGATCTCAAGAATTAGCAGAAGATGTGGAAAATAATTAGGCTAAGAAGATTTTGTGATACTTAGCACCTAAATTAAAGGTAGAGTTTTAAAAATTGCTGAACACCCCACATCTCCCATTCATAAGCCTAATGTAATGGTAGTTTATGTGTCTAATACCACTGTCGCACTGTTATTTAGTTTCAGTAAAAGGATTGCCACAGCCTTCAAGTTAGCCATGATTTCAGCTGCAGAGTTAGCAGGAAAAAGCATTTATTCAACAGGAGGCACTGGCTTTCTGGCTAGAGCACTTTTGGGTACATGAGCGATGTGACCTGGTATGCCCAGTTTGGAGCAGAAACTTGAACTAAAATCGGCTTTTTTCAGGAAGTAGGGTGTCTGAGTCATCTTTCTACAGGAATTCTTTCTCTCGATCTTTCTTTTAAGTGTTTTTCTACTTTGTCTTAAAAATGTGCAGTTACTTTTCAATGTGTTTCATTTCTCAGGAATTAGAAAAGAAATCATCTGCTGTTCTTTTTTCCCCCACAGAAACTAAATTTGATTTGCTCTATTTTAGGTCTACTTGTAAGAAGGCTCACAAAAGTCTGATTAAAACTTAAAAAAATAGAAGCCTCATTGCTGATTAATTTTCATTTCCACTTTCATCTTCTTGCTGGGACCCTTTTGTCACTGTAATGGACAGGATCTACTACTGTACCTGACATGCCATGCCCTCCCTTGCTCCCTCTCATTCTCTGCAGTGTTTATATTAGAGATGAACAAAGGCATTGAGATGAACTTGATCTCCTACCTTAGGACTAGTCTATTACAAGGAATGCCTCATAGTGATGTGTGGAACAACTTGTGAAACAAGGGCATCTTTGTGCCCTCTGGCACTGCTCAGGAACTGAATTGCAGTAGAAATAGCCCAGAGCTGCCCCATAGAATATGTCCCTTGCCCAGAAGCTGGTCCCTCCCCTTCAGAAACCTCCCTCAGCAGGGAGAACCCTGGGCAATGCTTTGGCAAACACTGCTTGCATTTTGTGTGGAGGGTGCTTATTGCCTGTTTGCCTTTTCAGTCAGCATTTTGAAATCTTTTGTTGTTTTAAAGAAAGGCAAAGGAACCGGATAAAGATTCCCCAGATGGCAACCTCACAGATGAGAAGGTGCCTTTTCTCCCTTTATGACTTGCTGAAGGCTTCCTACTCTTTTCCTGTTTTAATTTCATCTTGTTAGCATGTTCCCAGATAACTTGTTTTCTCCATATGTGAATATTCTTTTCTTCTACAGCAAGGTAACACTGCTGGCAAATGTCCCATTTATGGATGTCAGGGAATCGTTATTTTTCTGTCATGATCAATAGCACTTGTTTCATCTATCAAACATATTTTTATGTGCAGGCCCTCAAAAGGCCAACATAAAAGCATCGTGTTATTTGACCAGTTTGTTCTTGTGTGCAAATAATCGCTCATCAAGGAACTTTCCTTGGATCTAGGGGAAATGATGGTGCATAGTTCTCTTGTCTTTCCAAGGCTTCAATTTCATAGACGTATTCCCAGATTCCTGGGACTAATTTTTCACCTGTTTTTGTGCATAACTGGACTATTGCCAGATGACAGATATGCATCACAGTATAGAGTCTGCTTATTTATATTAATAAAGGGAAAAATAATTGAAGTTTGGCCCACTGTACATAGAATGAAGAAAGACAGAGAAAGTAAAGACTGTTTTGCCACCAATATTTATCTTTTGCTGGACTGAACTTTTAGATCACCTGTTGCCTGGTAAAGAGGTAATATGTAAAATACTCAGGCTAGCTATGCTTATTCTAGTAAGCAAACATGCCAAAGCCTGTGTTGTGGCTTTGATAGCAAATGACATGGCACTGTTGGCATCCGGCTTTTTCCCCTGCCCAGAGCATTCTCATCTGTTTCCCAACCTGAACACTGGCTGGGAGACCTTAGCGTAAGACAAATCTGTACTAGTGAAGCTGGCCATTTAGCAATCTGGGCAGTCATGGCCACCTTGATCTGTCTTTAAATTATATTTTAATATTACAGGTGTAGCCTCCGAGCCAACTGAGTTAACCTAGGCCAGATGGAGTGCTGTTTAAAAACATTTAAGATGTCCGGACAAAGGCCAATAGGTTCATTCATGTTTTAGCTTGGCCAAACTTCTGCTGAAGTTCTGCTGATTAAGTCTTCGTTTTCCTCCCATAAGGAGAAGAGGAAAGGCCTCTTAGAATGGCTATTAACCCTCCACTTGGAGAACTTCCCAGAAGTATAGTAAACCTGGGTCCAGCTTCTTCCTGAACTGACTGATTTCAAAGAAAGGTTTGAACCCACATCTGCTTTCACTTTGGAGGAAGGAGATGAAGAGTTCTTTGTCTGGAGGTCATGTCTTGGAGCTATTCTACTTTGTATTGAACAATTATCCACTGGGGCAGAGAAGGTGAGAGAATAAAAGAACAGTCGGATACACTCATGTGTGTTCAGAAACAGAGTGGTGAGCCTTCTTAGTTGGATCTGCAACAAGACACGCTGGCAGGTACTCTGTGTATTTGTAATTGTCATATACATCAAATCAATAATAAAGCTGATTTATGTTTCTTCTGCTGCTGAAAGATGTGAATTTGACAGCTCACAGCTAGGTGATTGTGTAGTTGATTGTCAACATGAATGTCTCTTCTTCAACAGAAATGGATGAAGGAAATGGAACTGCTACTGAAGCTGTGTCCTCATTGATACTGATGACTTCTGATTTGGAGTTTATTTTGCTGTCTCACTGTGCATGACTGTCTAAATTTTCACCCAGAGAAACATGTATATATGTTATTATGTAAAAATAATAATGGAATTATATATTCTGACTTCACACACTTCACTTTGCACATTAACCACACTTCTAAGAATATTCTGGTTATTATTTCATTAAAACAACTTTTGTAGATGTTTGACATATGCATAAAGAGGTTGAGAGTTGTATTTTCTTTTTCTCTCATTAATTCTGTTAGACACTTAATAGATTAATTAACATATGAGGTTAATTTATATTTACTTTAATAATTTCTTAGGTGAAAGCTTCGGGAAATGAAATAAAAGCTTGCTAATAGTGCTAGAAAAATGTTCTGATTTTCCATGGATATAAATTTCATGGCCAAGGAATGGGAGTGAGAAGGAAGGTTATACATCAAACACTGACATTCTCTTTCATCTAACAGGTTTCATCTTCCTAGCTTTCAACATCAAGAGCTAAAGACAGACTGTAATGACTGCAATTAAGATATGCCGTCTTACATCAGGGCTGAAAGTTGTGCCTGGTTGTTTGAAGGGGAAAATAGAAACTACATAACTGTATTTTTCTTGGCTAGAGCTCTCCTTACATTAACCAGCATACTGCAGAAAAGTTATGGGGTAATGAAATTTTATATGAGCGCTTTTAAACATAAAACAAGTGTAAATTACTGAAAATTTATGGGTCATTTATTCAACTACTGTACTGTATTCTGGCCAGATCAAACATTTGGCTTGTGGATTAGGACTTAAATTTATCATTTTATTTGAGGAAGAAAGAGATCGATAAGAAATAGTGTTGTTCTCAAGACTGCAGTCAGCATGATCTCTATCTGTTGTAGATTCTTCGGTTCAGCTATAAAAGAATTATGGGGCTAGGATCTGACCCTACAGAAAATCTATTTGCTACAGTGGAAGAAAAAAGGAGCAGTAATTATTTTTACCAATCTATTCAAGTACCTCTTGTTAATTAAAATGTGGCTTAAATGGGCCAATATCTGTAAAATTAGGCCATAAAGTCTAGTCTCTAAATAATTAAATATTTTAAACATCTTATTCACAGCTGCAGTTAAGATGGGATTCACCTGGGGAAAAATGCTTAGCATTGCTTATTGGTGATTCACAGGATCTAAGGATATCTTTGCAAGATGTAAGTCTGAGAACACAACGGTGTTAATTAGTAGATCTTTTGATCAGAATTTAAGAGGGATAAAGTGAGTATCAGACTAAAGAACTGTCTAGCTCAGACTGTGCTCCTCATGGGTGCTTGGGGAAGGACAGCAATAAACAAGGCAGGTATTTCCCTGTACTATCTTGTGTCTTGCACATGTCTTAATCTGTCTCAAAGCCATGGCTTTCTAACAGTTAGTAGATTGACCCACTAACTATAGTGGGTACAGAATTTATGGAGATTACAGACCCCTTCATCAGGATTTAAAGCAAAATGCATCACACAATCTTCATTTCCATTTCTCTTCCTTCAAGGAAAGATACGGGATTTTCTTTTCTTGCTTCACTCTCTCAACACCTGCCACCATCCTCATTAAAAATGCAAGTGAAGTGATGGGAATGAATTTGGCCTAGATTTTCCTGCTTCCTTCTGCCAGGAAGTAGTTCACTGTTCATTGAATCACGTCCCAGATCAGGTTGAATTTGAATATCATGAGTAACAGACAGATGCACGAAGCATTATCACGATGCATACTCTGTCTGTAGTGGTGATGACGTGGTGGGACTATGACACTGAGGCTTCTGGGACTGCATTATCCGGGTGCAGAGAGCATCCATGTATCCAAAGTGCTGAGGTGTGATGGAAAGAAAACTTGAGAGGGAATTTGTATTGCAGGTTGCGTAAATTGGTAATTCTGAGGCCACAAAAAATAAAATTATCTATGGTACAGCACTTGGAGTCTTAAACTCTAGGGTACAGCTTGTGCCTATCCGCTCTGAAACCTGTCATGTACCTCAGAGAGTCAACAAAGTGAAGATGCTCAAGTTCATGCGGCAACATAAATCTCTGCCCTCACAGACAAAACTGTGGTCCTGCAGTCCAAGATGAAGCCATATATCTACAATAAGGAAAGGTGCTCTTCCTGTTCTAGTTCTTTGCCTGATACACTTCAGTGAAGTTAAATATAGCTCCATAGCCAAATAAAATAAATTTTTGGCCAGCATGAATAAGGATGTATGGAGAGAAAAATATTTTGATTTTTCTACTCAAGTCACATATAAACTCTTCTGAAAACTGAATTTGCTTAAATGTGAAAGCCAATTCACATGGGATCAGCAGCTCTACAATTCGAAGGAAGTTCATGTCAGGACAAGCCTACTTTCCAAATGTTACAAACCAAATACAGAGGTTCGAGTTGATTCCCCTTCTGCTGGAGTCATGCTGGCTTGAGTGGATGGGACCTCAGTCTTTCCTAGCAGGGAGCACTTTGAAAATGTCACAGATAGTCATAATGTTCAAAATTGCTGGCACTGTTCAACATGTGGCATTTATTAAGGAACATTAAAAAGCACCAATATATGGCTTCTGTGCAGTTTGAGACCTGGTGTACCAGATACAAAACCTTTAGCACAGCATCAAGAGACGTGAATGACTGAATGTATGCTAGAAGTAAACATGCCTTTATGCAAACAATTTGTGGGTTGGGTATAAACCAGGGCTAACCTTAGGTCTGTTTGCTGTTGAAGATCAGTGGCTTTCAGTGCTGCTTTGCCTTTCCTCCGCCTTCACAGTAATCCAAACAGTTTTCACGAGGTCTGCCAGAACAGCCCTCGTCTGTGTGCTTGTAAAAGGCCTTTTGTGCATTGTTTCTGCTGGATTCATCCCCAGACACGAATGCAACGAAAATATTGTCAGTGCCGTGTTGTGTAACAGTGGCTCTCAAAGCACATCCTGTGGAGTGCATGATGGGGCTCGGTGCTGAGCTGCCTGCCCAGATGGTGTTGGCTCCTTCTTGGCCCTGTTCACTACTGAGATGCTGAAAAGCAGCTTAGAGTATGTTGCTAAGTGTAATTTTCTATTGCTGCACAAGAACCTAATGAAAATGGGTAACCAGGTTCATGAAACTGGACAGCAGTGGCAGGGATTCAGCATTGTTTGGAATGATTATCATATGAGGTAGCTCCCCTAAATTCCTTTTGTAATAAATGGGGAACAGCAAACACTTTCAAGTGGGGTTTCTGCAATCTGTTTTAACCGTCTGCTATGGGATGAAAGGAAATGTATGCCGGAAGTGCCCGATTTTCTCCATTAACTGTAGATTAAGCAAATTGTGTCTGTCTCAGGTCCCCCCGTACCACAGGGGACACTAGCCACTGTTTCTATAACTTCTTTGGAGAAACAACAAATAGATATTTCTTGCCTGTAGGTAGACTTTAGGAATGGGAAAAGAAGCTGAAAATGCCTTAGGACAAAAGTGAGTGAAGCTCATGCAATGAAAATGCTTGCAAAGCCTTCCTGTAAGATGTCCTCTTTTTGATTTGATGGCTTGACTTCGTGAACGAAGATTTTGGGAGATGTCCTCTACAAGCTCATTAATAGCTGGAGTACATCTATTCATGTTAAGTTGTGTAAACAAAAAGACTGATTCAAACAAAAAAGTTAATCATAATGCTGTTCTGTTTCTTGATGTAAATGCTATAAAACTTACAGCAACTTTAGCATGCAGATCCTGTTTTCATTAAAATACAATTTCCAACCCACTGTGTATCATTTATTCCTACACAGAGTAAGCATTTCATTGTGAGATATTGTAGGAAAAGGGTTTCTAGTTTTTGCAAGTTAAAGCAAGCTACCCAGTAGCTTGACTAGACCAGAATTTGTTCTGGATTAGGAAATAATACTGGGATCCATTTTCAGGAGATACCTGTATTTTTCCATGCAGCAGGAGACATGGCTTTTTGAATGTCTTGTTTTCCTTAAAACAACCCTCAGTACATTAAGGAACTATCAAGCTTGTTAGAAGTGCTTCATGTTTTCTTTTCACTAGCATAAATATTTGCAGAAAGTTCTGTTCCCTATTTATTATAAATACTGATAAAGAAATCAGTGTTCCTAAGTCTGAAAATCCTACAAAGAAAAGTCTCAAAGGAATATAATATAGGCATTATACACTTACTGATTATTATCTCTGTGTGATTTTTTTCCTATTGAAATCTGAAAATGGGTTGGTTTGTTACACAGACTGTTTCTAATGCATAGTTTTCTTGACATTTTATATATATGTGTGTGAATATATATATGTGGGTAGATATAGGTAGTTTACTCAGAAAGGCATTGTAAATGAGTTGTCTTAATTTCCCTGTAGCTACCTGCCTGATTTTCAAGCAATCACAAAACAATCCATCATAAAAATTCTTGATTTATATTCTGATTATAGGAGCATCTTTGCCATTTAAATACATTTGCTGTATGCATTATGTATACAGATGTATACACATTATGTGTACAAATATATATGTTAAACAGATGTGCTCCATTTAAATACATTTGTCTGTTTTCTCTGCTTGTGATATTTCTGCATACTGGTCCAGGTTTCTGTAAGCAGCTTTTCAGAGGGAGATGTTGAACACACAAATGAAATGGATTAAATGGACCCGATCTCAGCTTTTTATTTGTGCTAAGCAGAGGCCAAGGTATTTGCTGTGTTGCCTGGTTAGATATCTTTTTAAGCAGACTAACGATTGACTGGTGTTAGACTATAATTGCTATTGAGATAAAAAGTCAAGTTATTAACAGAAGCCCATTTGATGCTGCACCAGAACTAAAGCTCTTTAGGAAGCTATTGCATTTCAGCAGCGAGGCCTTTCTGCCGCAGCAGGGATGAGGTTTGTGAGTAGGCTACTCATACAGACCAGGGACCCTTTGCTCTTTCAGGGGATTGCTAAGGCACAGAGAAAACAATATGGGTTTTGAAATAAAAGAGGAAGGGTAGTCCTCTCTTCCTTTCCACCCACCCTGGCAAGAAAACAACATGAAACATAAGCGGTTTGAGCATATTATGCTCAGAATCAGTTTGCACAAGCACAAAGTTGCTGCAAAATTCTTTCTTCTGCAGTGGAAGGGTCTGGCACGTGTTTGCTTTGTTTCACTGGTGCGTGATGCTGGGCCGTGAATCATCAGGGTCAAAAATGTGCTTGGGCAGCGTGAAACACCTCCTCCCTCACGTAGTAGAGAGCACTGCACACACAGAGAAACTAGGAACACCGTGTCCGTGCTGGTAAAGCAATCTGGACAGAAGAAAACCAGTTGAAAACGCAATCTTCTATCAGCTGCAGGCTGTTGTCATGAGTGACAAAAGCAAATATGCCTGGCTGCCTTGTCTGGCTTGTAGTGAACAACACTGCTGCACAACAGAAGCATTAAGAATTGCTGTTTCAATCAGCATGGGAAGGATGTGGATGCCATTGATATGCACTGGTAGCCATACCCTGAAATGAAGAGCCTGCAAGTTACATGCAGTGCTGGCAGGACCTCAGAGCAGGGATGTATTACAGCTATAGAGAAAATGGAAGTTTTGCACATATAGGGTGAAAACCTGTTCAGTTGCCTTTAAAAATGCACCGAAGAGGTGAGATTGAACCAGTTATCTACTGATGCTGATGGAGGGAGCCCTGGCTTGCCATTTAATTTTCATCTTTTCAGCCTTATAGCACTGAGAAATGCAATCTGACAGCACAATACAGAGTTCTTGGAGGCTTAATGTGTTAGTGTCAAATGAAACAAAACCTGAGATTAGCTTTTTAAAGGATTTTGTCTGCTACAGATAAGAACTGAAAGGCTTTTATAGATCAGCTCTGTTGAATCTAACTTTGGGGAAGGAAAGGAGGAGACAAGCATCAGGGAGGAATAGTGATGGAGCAATCAAATGGATTAATGGATGGTAACTATAAAATGGTGTATTTGCCTACATAATTACTACCTGCCTGGGTTACAGAAACTCAAGGTAATTGACTGGGGCTGCAGATCATGCTGTAACCTGAGAAGGATAAAAAATAGATTTCTAAGGCCTAGAAAAACTTTAAATAATTAAAATAATTACTAAAATTTAGGTTTTCTGGTCCTTTGTTTCCACTTTTTGAGCTGCTTCACCAAATATTCCATAATTCAATATTCATTCAGCCAGAAAGTGTACATTGTCATATAGAAAAAAAATTTCAATTGGAGTGAAGGAGAAGGACCAAGGGTTGATTGACTCTTCCTGTGAAGTAAATCAGTTCCTGTAGGAAAGCTTAAGAAGAAGCTTGTGCAGGGTGGCTGTTGCTGGAGATCTTGGTTGTTGCCGGTTAGCCTTCGGCCACGTGCTGCTAGTGCCTGAGGTCTCTTGCCCAAGATATTTGTGGAGTTGCTGCCTCTTAACCTTAATGAAAAATAAGAATGTTATCTGAATAGCATTTAGTTCTGAGTGACCCCACCGCACAACTGGCTCAGCTGGCAGAGGTGAGCAGGCTGCTTCCTCGAGCAACAGTGCAGCACCGAGCACTCCAGGGCATGAACCTCCATCCAGCAACGCTGGAGCCAGGAGAAAACTCGTTGCTACCACTGTCAGTGAGGACTGTGCTGTGAATCAAGACAGAGGCTCTGAAGAGCAAGGAAGAAGTTTGTGTGTTCAGATCTAAGATGGGTGTTCCTGTCACAGGAACATGAGCCATAACTAGAGCAAAGGAAGTGTCCCTTGGTAATACCATTCTTGTTTAAGTGGTGTTTCTGTTTCAGTAGACAGCTTGACTTTTGACAAGTGGACTTCTTCCAAGCCAAAACTGTTTTGTTAGAAAATCCCCAGGCAGCAATAGTAATGACAGCACACACCAACTTTCTTAGTATGGGTATCTTCCGCACTATGTCAGAGCAATCCTCTGAGGAACAGCTGCTGGTTTCACCAAGGTGAGTGTGTCCTGGTTTAACAAGCCACCCTGTAGGGAAATTGTGATTTCAGAAAGGCTTCTGCATCTTGGTGCCTGATTATACATAGTGCAAGTCTGTGCTGAGCAGATGGCTTTCCAGACATCCTTGAATTGAAGAACTGAGTCTGACTTTCTGATGGTGAACTCTTCAGTAGTATTTATATGGTTCAAGAAGCCACCAGGAAAAGCATTTTCAATTATACTTTTGCTTCTAAAGTACCTGTATTCTTCAAAAAGTGCCAGCTGCACTGGAGACCTGCTCCTAAGCCCATTTCTCTGGCTTCTTGCAGATAAGGAAGGGATGCTTTTACCTAAGTGCAGAACAATTTCATTTTGTTTTGGTATTGCTTCATTTTTCATAGTTCTTCTGGTAAAACCAGGCTATTTTGTAGAGGTTGCTATCTGGCTTAAGTAGTTAACAGATGATGCCATTTACAAAACTCGTAAAAGCTTAACCTGGGAAAATACCACAATGAATAAAAATGACCTTTATTGCATTTAATTTTAATTTGATATTTACTTTTCTTTCTTTAACCTTTATTTATCTTGAAGTCCAGAGCTTCACACTAGTTTACACTTAATTAAATACTTAAGCAGAAGTCAGTACGAGGGTGTCTCACAAATCTAGTTCCTACCTAACTTTGTTAACTGTCAAACAAAGTCACATGTTTTAATAGGACACCATAATTTAGCAGCAAACATGAGGGAGCTTGTGAGCGTCTGGTTTCTGAGGGCTGATCTGCAGCAGATCCCCAGCTCAACACTGGTACCTAATGCTGATTGCATTAGAAAGCGTTTAGTCCTTCTGTGAGCACTGAAATTCAGAATTAAAGTGGGTTTTGGTCAGCTCACTGTGAATGTTAATTGTGCTAAATTGAAATAACGTTGTAATTTCAATTAAAATACAGGGTTTCTGCCACAGGACTGTAATGCACGATATCTCTCCTGCCACAGATGCATGCCGTGTCCAGCATATGGACACACGCACTAATTACTGCTCAGTGAGTGAGACTGAGTTTGCAAAGCAGGTCTAACCAGAGGTAACTGCCTGTGTGCACAGCCTAAGGATGACACAGCGGATGAGAGGGATAAATTATCTTCCATTTTCTGGGTGGCAGGAGGATGCACGGACATAGCTGGTTAAAGTTAGGCTGTAAATTCACAGCCTCTCCCCCTTGTACCTCGCCTGTGTGTTGATGGCCTCCGCTAATTTAGACTGACTTTCTTTGCTGCTTCCAAATAGATGGGGTTTCAATCTCATCACTCTCATTGTCTGTTCACTCCTTTGTTTTCTTCGTAGGAAAAAGTTATTACAAATACCTCGCATTGGCTATTTCCCCTAACACGCAACTGTCAATCAGATACTAGTTGAAAGGGACAGGCTGTCCCAGGAAAACACAGCTCTCCATGAATTTCTGCATTCAGACTTTTCTCTGTGCTGTCACTGAGGGAGCCTGGAATTGCCTGGGAGCTGAATTTGGAGAGAAGCAGTCCCAAAACAGAACAGGGGAGCTGGCACTCAGCTCTACTGACAACATTTAAACTACTGGCTCCTTTTTCACCATAGCAGAAGCCCCATCTGTTTCCAGAATTAAAGTATACACATATAATATGCTGCTCCAGCAAATGTGATGTAAGAGTAGCATGGCCATGAAAATTCAGTTTGCAAATAAGCATTTCTACAGCAAAACTTACAGAAAATGTGTTTTGAAATATACAAGCACTAGAGTTTAATGATGCTATACATTGTGGTCACTTTTTATTTGATTTTCCATCTGTCTCATGGGAGCTGTGAAATAAGGAGGCATCCAGCTCTTTCAAGGCTTTTCAGTTTGAAAGGAAAACCTTTCAAAGCAATTTAGCAAATAGATTTTTGAAAGGGCACCCGTGTAAGTTATGTCTTTTATTACCAAACATCAAAGTATTTTAACCCCATGATGGCATGCAAGCGGTAACTGCAGCTGGCTTGAGATGTCACCACAAAACGAGATCAATGGCAATGACTTCTGCTAAAACTAGATACCATTTCATCCCCTCCATGATTGCTCCTCTTCCATGCAGTATAAATCAGGGCTTAGTTAAAAGTATTGGACTTCCAGTTACAGAAAACAATTTTAAGGTGGTGGTGGTAGAGGGAAATTCAGGCCAAACAGTAGATTTTGTGCTTCATTTGAGAGATGCAATGGAGAAGGAAGATAATCCATTCAGTTGTCCTGTCCATCTGCAACTGAAGACTACTTGTATGAACCAACTAACTTTGATGTTTCCTTTAACAGTCTTTTGATGTTTCAAGCTTCCCATCTTTTACTCCAGAACAGAAGGACTGTGTGCAGTTTGGGCTTCCTGGGTATCTCTGGGAAACTAACTCAACTACTTTTCAGAAAACTCTTATGTTATAAACCGCCTGACTTGCACAGAACATAGCTATCCACTGGCAAATGGTCAAAATACACAGAATAATGGGAAGCTGACAGGAAAAAAAGGCAACAGCAACAATAAACCATTAAAGGAACAAGAGAAACATAAAGACACAGAAGTGAGGCCAAAACATACCAGGATCAAAGCTGGAGAGACAGATAGGACATTAGCAAAGTTGTAAATGGCTTGAAAATTGAGATGAATTCTAGGAGAGTGTTTGTAAATAAGATTTAGCAGCCTGTTCTTGTTTTTCCTTTCTTTCTTTAGTAACATCCGAACAGATACACTGAATAATGCTTTGTTCTTACCAGTTAGTATGTTTATCCAGGATGATACATGGGCATCCCATGCAAAACTTGAGTCCAAAGTTTTGCGGCTGCTCAGGTCCTTCCACTGCCCATTAGGGGGACTGCACATGCCATAAATGACCCACTAAGCACTAGAGCTTCCCCTCTCTTTTAATGTCTTCAGTAGGCCTGCTTGTAGTGTAGTTGCACTCAAAGATCTCCACTTAACCTGCATTGTTTTGAGGAGTCCAGGCTGTTTTGGAGGTGGTGAGACTCCAGCCAGGGAGAGGAGCAAGCTCTGAGATTGCTCTTCGTCATGGAAGAAGATAAAGGTGAACAAGCAGCACTGGGGTAATCTGGTTTTCCTGTTAAGATATGGAGGCCTCTGTGCTCTGGGTCAGCTCTAGTAATTGGTCCCAGGAAGGGAATAATTTTTCTACTTCATACTGAATTTCAGGCTTAATCTCCAGTAATAAATGTTTCCTTTTCTGTCTCTCCCCCTCTCCTTCTTCTTCTCTTGGCAGTCTCATGAGAGGTCTCCGTCTTCTGTGTCTGAGTCTCACAATACAAGAAACACCAAGGACTTTGCAGGGTGTTGGAGCATAATGAAAAGGATTATTATGGGCTGCTGCTGTTGTTTCTCTGTTAATAAAGAATTAGCTATTTGATGCAAAGGACATTGGAGTTTCACTATGCAACAAAGTTATCAAGGAGAAATAATGTAGCAGACAATGATTATTTCATAACTCATACAGAAGGCTATGATTAAATTTCATGATATGATTTATTGAATTCTGAGAAGGAAAAAGCTAAGGCAAGGTACTAGAATAAGAAATACTGAATGGGCGATGATTTACAGACAATAAGAAACTGTATCTGTGCTTCTGCCTTAGGTGTCAGACTTGGTCATCTTGCAGATATTCACTCTTCAGTATCATTAAGGAGAAAATTAAAATTTCCATTTTTTTTCAGTATAGTGGCATTGCATTTAAAGAAGATTATGACTCACACTGTGTTTACTTCATCAGGGAGCCTGACATTTAGAAGGATGTGTTTAGTAAGAGCAGTTGTATAGAGGAAGAAAATTCATTTCTCTTAACTACACTTATCTTATATGTTAAGCACCAGCAATATGTTTAGATCCATGCTACAGATGAGGCCTAATTTTCTTCTCAGTCACACCTGTGTTAATTAGAATTCATTCTAGTGGAGCAGCAAAGTGACTTGGTAAAGCACCAGGGAGTCCAAGCTTCCTGTTCATATATTGCTGCTGCTATTGGCAACAGCCAAATTTTGATGCATTTATTTACATTAAACAGAACCTTACTGCATAGACATACTAACAAATGTTTTACTTAGCACTGGATGACTATAGAACTATAGCTTTTGCCCTAATTTCTCATTTTTTATAAAACTAGTGGAGACACTAGATACAAAACACAATTTCAGTCATTTTTGTGGCTTGGCAATAAACAGTTAGTCTTGACTTTTTCAGTCACACATCAGGCTGACATTTGACTATAACAAAGGGGACATTTCCTTGCATTTTTACAGAATTAGCTGGTTTCTCTTGAATTGCCTTATTTTTTCTTATTCTTTTATTTTATTACAACAACAGCGAGGGCTGCAGCACCAATTTGTTTTAGAAGCTTAAAAATTCCCCATTTACACATCAGAGATGCATATTTTCAGCAGCAGAGAAGCAAAGTGACCAGTACCAAAGCAGGGATGGACAAAGCCTCCTTTTCTGAGAGTATCATGTTTTCTTTGTCACTGCTCGCAAGAGGAAGCAAACATTTTCCCCTTGGCTTAGCAGTGTGATTTATTACGCTTTCAGCTCTTGTAGCACTTTTCTAGCTGCTCTTCTTAGTGATTCTAAGTTGGTCTTTACTGATTCAGGAGAAGGAAATCTCTGGAATGCCTGGAAGCAAACCCAACTAGTCAAAAAGAGGGGCTGTATTTGTGGGATCTCTAAATGCAAGTACAGGCTTTGATGCTACATCGAGAATTCAGGGCTGAGCAGTCCTCATAACAGAGCCACGTGTAAAGTTTGCTGTAAATGTTTGTTAGTTTGTTTCCCTTTATTTTTTTTCCCTACTGAAATTTTCTACTTTCTAAAGAAAATGTGATTTATCTTTTTTCTGGATGTTTTTTGTTGTGTATGTGTTCTGCCTGCTCAGTGCTGGCAGCACAGCTTGGTTTTGCTCTGCCATATCATGGTTTCAGCAGAAGAAAAAAGCACTACAGAAGTTAGCAATAACAAATAGCTCAGGAATGGTATGGCAAGTATGAGAGCAATTCCCTCTTGGCTGTCAAGCACAGAAACATGGATCACACAGCTAAGCGTTTCCTATTTCTTATAGCTGTTTTACAGTGTAGCACAGAGAATCGCATTTGCCTGTTGAAATTGATGCCCTGATTAGAAAAGCATATCCCATTGGTACGTTGGCTTAAATTGGAAGGAAACCTAGAGTAAAGATTTCAGTCTGATTCCTCTTTTCTGGGGCAAGCAGCTAAATAAATATAACCCAGACTGACAATATTGAGGGGTTGCTGTCAGAACTGGAGGTGCTAAAAGTGGATCTGTAACATACAGAGAATATAATCCAGACTGAACAGGATTTGTTGGGCAGTAGTGTGAGGACAGCTGCTGGACACTGCCTTTGGTTGTGTTGGGTTTTGTAATGGGAGTGCAATGTCAAATCAGACTGCAAACACACAAAATACAAACCTAAAAATACATCTCACTAAATAAAATGTAACCAGGGAAAAGCACAAAGTCATAACTCTTCTTAAATAGGTTTCACGTCTAAAGATTTAGGGCTATCTTATTTTGTCATTGAACTCCAGGGAGAAAATTAATTCCTTTGCCTGAATCCCTTTTCTCTGGGATTGTTTAATAACTATAGTCCTTTCCTTCTTTATTGCCTCAACATACCAGTTACCATATAGACAGAAATAGCTGTTGCACTGTTGACCTGGCTGTCTTATAAATAGTCACTGCATCTTCAGTGTTAGACTTGAAATCCCTTTTTATGGCTGAAGAGATAAAAAAACCTTATATGGAAAGAATTTATTGCTAGTGTACTTAAAATCTGAGCAGTCTAATTGAAAAGTTATTACTAGCCCAGATCTGATTGGTATAGATTGAGTGAGAAATAGACAGATGAAGAGTATTAAAGTCTAATTAATAATACAGGTGAAATTGTTATACTGACTGTTCCCAATCTCTACCCCATCTCTGCTGTTACACTTGCCCCAGTCCACCTTCTGGGTGCAAGGTTGATGGCTTTAGCCCCAGAGGATGGTGGCTGTGTGCTGAGTTATCACATCCCAGGTCCTTTCTGGGGACAGTGGGACACTGGTGGGGGGGATTTCTTCCTCCACTTTGCCAACAGGAACATGATTTTGACGATACATTCTGCCTCACTCCAGAGCCTACATGGGACTATCATTAAGAACATCTTTATACATCTTCTACCATGCTTCACCACTTTTTCTGTCTTCGCTGGCTGCAATTTCATGTTACATGTCAATATCCTTATATTGTGTGCAGTGTTGGATACCTCCTGTTTGCTTGCTTTGTTATAGCTGAAAACTGTTTTGCACAGCTCCAAATCCTTCTTTTCTTCAACAGCCCACCTTGGGCAGTTCATAGCTTGCAATGTCCATTCAGTGCAGGCCTGTGCCTGCTCTATCGTCATCTCCTGCCTGTCCTGGATCCCACTCTGATCACACCATGCCACATTCCTCTGCACAGCATCATCCTGTTGGGGTCATGAATATTTCAGTCTGCATCAGATAGCTGCTTATTACTCTTAGCCATATAAAAAGTACAGTTATACTCAGTGAATATACAAGTAGATTGCTCAAACAAGTTAGCAATTAGCCACCCGGTCATTAGGAAAAAATGCTGTTACAGTTAAACAAACTAAAACTAAGCTCAAGGCAGACCAAGCCAAGCTTGGGTGAAGCCTGGCAAGCCTCACTCCTGTGACCTTGCAAAGCTAGTGTGATGTCTGTGGCCTGTTACTAGCAGTGGCAATAGGGTATTTAGCGGGCAACAAGGTTATATCAGGTCCTTCAGTCATTATTATTAGCTCTTACAGTTTTCTTTTTCTTTTCTCAGCAAAATGTCATATTGACAGGTTCATCCAAGAGTCCTTCAATAATTTAAGAAGCAAGGTGACTGTTCTGTTAAAAATATACATATGCAAATTCATCTTAAAAGCAGCTGCTTGCTCTGAAGTCTGAGTTCTGTGCTCATTAAAATGCAGTTACAATTGTGTTGGATGAACAAGAGAGAAGGAAAATGTTGCTTCTGTGGGGGCAACTATAAAGCTTTTCAAATTGCTTCTTGAGGGGGCTGTGTTCAGGTAATTCAGGACATCAAAAAGCCTTTTACCCTAATGCTGACCCACAGCAAGGCTGCCTTACAGCAATCTGGGATAGAAGATGTACTGCAACTCTGCTGAAGCAGTGGCAGGTCCAGGTGAAGTATCTCCAGATGCCACCCACCCTTGCCTATGAGGATGCTTGTTCCAGCCCTTGGCCAAAAGTCATCCTCCTCCCCTCATTTCCATTTGGGCCAGTTTCTTTCTTTAGCTGTACTGCATGCCCCAGACTCTGAACTGATTGGTATTTAAAACCAAACCAAACAGCAGTTAAAGTGCAGTCCTGAGGAGATGCTGGTCTCTGATTGGAAGGTAGGGTGAGAGCAGTGAGAGGGGCTGGGTTTGACAGCTGCCTGGCCTGGATGAGCACTTTGCTTAAGCAAATATCAACATGTTTTAACTGAACCTGATGGGTTTGACTGAATCAGGTTAGGGAGCCATGGGCTGAGCAGTTAGCAGCAGGCAATTTGAAAGGATGGCAGTTTTTCCCAGGGAGGTGGTGGTGAGAAGCTACTGCTGAACAGGGGTGTGACCTTTTCACCCAGTTGAGCTCCAGGGCAGGCATCCAGATCCTTCTGCTGAAATAAAAAGCAGAGATTGGAAGCTGGGAAGGAGAGAGAGAAAAAACAGATTTAGTACAAAATGCTCAAAATTCAGCATGGCGAAATTTGAAAACTAGTGGGAGTTTGGTAGGACAAGGAATTTGGTACCAGTGTGTCTCTGGGAATGGCTGGAAGAATAGCTCTTTTTGTTCAGCATCTCGAAGCAAGCGCTGGGCAGGCTTTGAACCAGAATCCTTTTCTCTCTACATTTTACTTTGTTTACCTCATGGATGCTCCTGCCATTCCCAGGGCTGCTTGTCAGTCACCAGCACTGGAGGTTTCCATGGCAGGATGTGTTTTCTCCTTGATGGTTGTTTTGCTCCTTCATTGTGAAGAGGCTATAGAATGTCAAGGGCTACACTGCAGTCTCTGTAATCCACTCAGGTGAACTGCGCCATAAAAGTTTAAGTCAGAAAGCAATCTGAAGAGCAAGAAACGTGCTCATATAGTCTCTTCTCTTCTTTTAAGACCGTCTTCCATTTTTTTCTAGGGCTGATTTATTGCTTTTGAACCTACTGAACCATGCTGAAATCTAAATTCAGCAAGAATTTATGAGGATGGGAACATACTTACTTCAGTTTCAAGTTTCTAAATGTCAATACCTCAGTATTTTACAATATAAATGTACTATATGATATAGTATTATATCTTTTTATAATGTAACTGTGTAACAAACTTATTCTACTTTTTAATTCAATGCTTTAAAATTATTTTCTAATTGTGTATAAGAGAATTAATTACATAAATGTGTAAACTAAGGTGATTGCTTCCACTTATTGCTATTAGCCTTGAAGAGGTGAAATTTATTTCCCTTTTCATCATAATTCCATTAAAGTGTCAACATGAAATACTGTGAATTAATAATTTTAGATAATTGTTTGAAGTATATTCAAATATATTGAAGTTTATTCCTCATTTTTTTAGAGAAAACTATCCCAACAAGAGGTGATATATGTTACCTCAACACGCAACAGAAAGTGAGAAGTAAATTTAATGTTACCTGGAAAAGCCACAGGACAAAAAAAGCACTAAAAGGAAGATGCTGTCCTATTTAATGTTTGTAAAATGTTTCATGGTACTCTTGAACAACTTTGATAGTTCTCTTGAAAACGTTAGAAACACATTTAAATGCATTTCCATTAAAACTTAGTAGAGCCATCGTTTTAGTCATCTGTAATTTACCGCTCCTAATTAAAACCAGACAACTTAACTTTACTTCTCAAACAAACTTTGCTGTAGTGGATTGTCATGTTATCTTTGTGACAGATGTAAAAGGACATGACTGCCACTATAATGTGCAACTAAACCATGTTTTTTGGGTCTTGGTGAAGGGCATGTTTGACAGGTATATGAGAAATCAGGAAAACCAGCTCTGTCTGGCACTGCAAACAGCACACATTAGCTTTACCAACCCAGCTAATTAATTGCATTTAGGGCATACTTGCCCTACTTCTGCCATCTGAGCCAATATCATAGAATCATAGAATAGTTAGGGTTAGAAAGGGCCTTAAGATCATCAAGTTCTAACCACCCTGCCATGGGCAGGGACACTTCACACTAAACCATGTAACCCAAGGCTCTGTCCAACCTGGCCTTGAACACCGCCAGGGATGGAGC
>JANHGB010064336.1:0-40668 GCA_026283785.1 Coracopsis vasa | reverse complement strand
AGAACTGCACACAATACTCCAAGGGAGGTCTCACGAGAGCAGAGTAGAGGGGCAGGATCACCTCCTTCGACCTGCTGGTCACACTCCTTTTGATGCAGCTTAGGATACGGTTGGCTTTCTGGGCTGCAAAATGTTGCTACTGTTGAAACACTATTTAAGTTACTGTATGCAGACTATTACCTGAGTTATAATAGCCAAATACAAATACTTACAAACATCATCTCCTCTGTAAGGGAAGGCAGATAACTTTTTTTAAGAAGCATTAACTGCTCTCCTTCAAGTAAAAGGCCAAATACAAAATACAAAAGGCCAGTGAAATGGTACCTCTTCCGATGATGCTACCTCAGAAAACAAGTGGCTTCAGAAGGACAAAATATTTAAACCTGCAAACTAAAGAGCAAGGAACTCCCCAAGGAATACAATAAAATTAAAAGTCTGCGGAAAATCAAAGCACAGGTCAACCTAGTCTTGGGCTGCTGTCAGTTAGAGCAACAGAAGCTTGTACCGTACCTGGAGAAAGGCATCAATATAGAACTCCTGCTGCTGACCATACAAAATTAGATCAGTTCATCTAGATTAATATCCTGTCTCTCAAAAGAGCCAGTGTCAAAAGTTTCAAAAGTACAAAGATTATTTTGCGTAATAATCCCCTATTATTTTAAACATTATTTAAAATAGTTAGCAACCACTTTTGCCTGGAATCATAGCTAATGTGCTGTTCAATAGAGTAGTCTTTTATCTGTGGTATTTTTAATCCCTGTTTGTTTCAACTTCCTTATTTTTGGTTTATTTTTGTGGAATATTAAGTAGGCAGTATGGGATTAGGAACCTCAACATCCTTTTCATCTTTTCCTCCAAACAAAAACATGTGTCATGCTTAACAGATATGCATCTAAGCTGTTCTTAAAAACTTTTCAGTTGGCAAGATTTCGATTTCATATACTACCTAATCATTCATTCTCATACATAGGTAACTATTATTTTTCTTCTCTCTGACCTATAGCTCTCCTGATGTATTTTAAATCCATTGCTTCCTAGTTAACCTCAGTGAACATGGTGAACAATTTCTTTCCTCAAGGAAACTCACTTTCACCTATTTGAAGGCTAAGATATCTTCCCCAAGCCGTCTCCTGTATCTAGACTCAGCAACTCATTTAGTTGCACCTTTTAGATCATATTTTCTAAATCAATAATAATTTGGACTTTCTCCTACCATTTCAAAGAAAATTGTCTTTTCTTCTTATGCATTAAAAACTATTCAAGAATAGGATCCCAACCATTTCTATATATATGTTGGGGGTTTTTTCAGTTTCCTTCATGTTGTTTTAAATTTGCCTTTTCTTCAATTTGATTATTTTTTCCAGATCTTTCTTTTGGAAACAGACATTCCTTTCATGGAAGGCATTTTATTCCACCCATTTTCCTTTGATCTTTTGACCAAAGGACCATTTTCTTTTTCCTTCAATGAGCTTGGAGAAATACAGTGATCAAAACCAGGCAAAAAGATCCATTTCGCATCAATTATTTTATGCTCTTTTGAGAAAACAATACATTATTAATCTTCTCAAATTTAATTTTGCTTTGGGGGACTTCATGAAAAACAGTCAATGTTTTTTTTTCACCAAACAATTCATTATTGAGTTGAGTGCTGGAAGGAATGGATGACTGGGTTGACATTGGTTAACCATGCTATAGTTACAGATTTTTTCCTTTTAGACCTTCCTGAATATCAAAAAGTTTTACTCACACCTGTTTGTAACCTCAGCTTTCTGAATGATAGAAATTTTTATTTACCTATGGCAAGAACCCAACAACAATATGATTCTATAATTCTATGATTCTGCTGTAAGACAGCTAGGAAATTGAAAAAGCAATTGGCACTTCACCCTCCCCTTAGTCTTTCCCCCATTCCCACAGTAAGTCTCATCTGAGCTTTCAGAATACCTTGGTTACAGACTTCTTTATTTACTTCTCAGTCAAATCTCATCTGTGGTACTGTCTACAAATTAACCTAACGAGCTAACAGTTAACAAGAGTACACATCACAAAGCAGAGAAATCACTCCCTTCCTGATATGAGAAAGAAATTAAGGTTAGCAAAAAAATCTAGCATAGAAATGTGTAATTTTCTGCAACGGAATTCAATCTAGCACTTTTCTAAAGAACACTAAGCATACCTAGCAGATAACTAAAACATCTTTTGACTCTCCCAGTTCAATAATGGGATACCTAAATTGATGCCAACACATAAGTGACATGAGATTTGACCAACATTATTCTTCATACACATCTGTCACAGTTTTGAAACAACACCAAAGTCAGCTGGAGACTCCTTAAATACACAGATATCATCATCTCCATGACATTGTAGGTGAACATGACTAAGAAGGCATTTACTGCTCCCAAAATAAGGGACACTGATAAACTTTTATTTATATTGATATATTAAATGTATTTAACTTTTTCTACAGATCTGTTTTGCATTTATCAATTAACTCAAGTTTATTGGTATAAGGCTATGCGTGTTTTCATTTCTAGAACATTTTTATTTTTTTACATTATATCCGTGTCTGAAATTCTTCCCAAAATATTATTTTAAAACAAACACTACAGATCTCAGTGGAACTCTCCAAGGTATCCCTTATTGATACTCTACTTGGAATCTAACATAAAAGCAAAACCTGAAAACTGTTACAGAAGTAGAGCTTTGAATCCCAGAATGTAAAATTTTATGTCGCATATTCAATCTGATCTAAATATGATGTTACCCTATTTTGAAGAGGAAGTTGATCAGATGACTTTCAGAGGTCCCCTTCAAACTGAATAATTCTTTGGTTTCTACAAGTTTCTCTTTGTCTGTTTAATACCTTAAATTTAAAGACTACGCAACTATATTCTGACACTTCTTAAAATATTAGCTAGGTATGCAGTTGATGAAGCAAAGAACCTACACTTTATCTTTTATCCCTGTACATTAGAATAAGCTAGCCAAATTTTCATAGAATCATAGAATGATTTGGATTGGAAGGGACCTTAAAGCTCGTCTACTTGTTCTTATGAAAAAGTCCCTCACCAGCTTCCTTGTAGGTACACTTTAGGTACTACAAGGCTGCTATAAAGGTTTCCTGGAGCCTTCTCTTCTCCAGGCTGAAGAAGCCCAGTCCTCTCAGTCTGTCTTCATAGCAGAGGTGCTATGCCTCTGATCATTTTGTGGCCCTTCTCTGGATTCACTCTAACAGGTCCATGTCCTTCTCATGTTGAGGGCCCCAGAGCTAAGCGCAGTACTCCAAGTGGGGTCACACGAGAGTAAAGTAGAGGGGCAGGATCACCTCCTTCAACCTGCTGGCCACGCTCCTTTTGATGCAGCCCAGGATATGGTTTGCTTTCTGGGCTGCAAGCGCACACTGAAGCCGGCTCATGTTCCGTTTCTCATTGACCAACACCCCCAGGTCTTTCTCCTCAGGACTGCTCTGAACCCATTCTCCACCCAACCTGTAGTTGTGCTTGGGATTGCCCTGACCCAGGCAAGTCGACCAGGTCCTCGCAGTTGGCCTTGTTGAACTTCAAGAGGTTTGCACCTGTAAAGGTCCCTCCGGATGGCATCCCTTCCCTCCAGTTTGTTGACCACACCACACAGCTTGATGTCATCAGCAAACGTGCTGAGGGTGCACTCAATCCCACCATCCATGTTGCCTACAAAGATGCAGAATAGTGCCAGTCCTAATACCTATCCCTGAGGATCACCATTCATCACTGGTCTCGACGTGGACATTGACCACAAGACTTTGGGTATGACCACCCAGACAATTCCTTAGCCATTGAGTAGTCCACCTGTCAAATCCATGCCTCTCCAGTCTAAAGACAAAGATGCTGTGCAGGACAGTGCCTTGCAGAAGTTCAGGTAGATGATATCAGTGGCTCTTCCCTTATCCACCAACGCCATACCCCATCGTAGGAGTACCAAATTTGTCAGGCACAATTTGCCCTTAGTGAAGCCATGTTGGCTGTCACCAATAATCACTAATGTATCTTAGCATAGTTTCCAGGAGGATCTGCTCCATCATCTTGCTGGCCTCTGAGGTGAGACTCACTGGCCTGTAGCTCCCCACGGTTTAATTTTTCCCCTATTTAAAAATGGGGCTTATTTTTCCCCTTTTCCAGTCAGTGGGAACTTCACCAGACTGCCACCGCTTCTCAAATATGATGGATAATGGCTTGGCAAATTTATCCACTAGTTCCTACAGGACCTGTGGATGCATCTCATTGGGTCCCATGGACTTGTGTACCTTTAGGTTCCTGAGATGATCTCAAACCTGATCTCCTACAGCGGGCAGTTGTTCATTCTCCAAGTGCTTTCCTTCGCCAGTGTGGCTAGAGCTCCTGCCAGTGAAGACCAAACACAGAAAAGCCACTGAATGCCTCGGTCTCCTGGGTGACCAGGTCTTCTGTTTCCTTATGGAGTGGGTTCACATTTTCCCTTGTCTTCCTTTTATCCCCAATGTACCTACAGAAGTTTTTCTTGTTGCCCTTGACATTCCCAGCCAGATTTAATACTGTCGGGGCTTTAGCTTCCCTAACCTGATCCCTGGCTTCTCAATTTCAATTTTTAATTTTTCTTAAAATTCCTTCTGATTTCTGCTGGGTGTGAAAACTGAGAGAAGAAAAAACTGATTTAATTCTTCCTCTTGTTTGCATATAACACACAAGATAAGGAGAAAGATGCTCACTTTAAGTAAGAAGAAATGGAGAAGTAGATTGGGATGGAATCAGAATGGATAGGAGCAGAATAGGATAGAGATGTACTGGGAAAGGAGAGTCAGAATGGCTTATAAGTGCTTGAACATACTTTTGTTCACAGCCCAGAAATGAATATGGGACTCTGGAATCTTTGCTTTTCTTATCTATAGGAAAAATGGTCAGATAAAATACCTTTCCTGTTTTTTACCTTTGTTCTCCCAGGTCAAGTTGGCATATTTACGTCTAGAAGGTAGAAGTCTCTTACGGTTGCTCTCTTAGTACCAGTGAAGATCTGTACTGATGGAGATCTTTAAACAAATCAAGATAGTTCCTTTAATTTTTCTTTTTGATCTATTTATGCTGTTTTCTTTTCCAAACATGCAGGAAATTGTATAGAAGCCTGAGTTAGAAGAATGTAAGATTTCCAAGTCAGTTAAAAGTTGCCTTTCCAATCTCAAAGAGCCTTTCTTGTATGATGAATTACAATCTTCTGATTATGTTACCATATTTTATTTTTACCTAACATCATTGTCTGTTGGATAAACACTGGTCTACAGGGAACTAGAGCTCATACTGAGGAAGGCTGTTTTTTCTAGGGCCTCCTGTAGGGCTTACTGATTGTAGCAATTGGAAAATGCCATGCCTAAGACTGAACTAAAGAAACAAAAATATCAGCTCATAGTAGAGAAAACATGATGTTGTATTACAGAACGAGATTCTTTCCCTGTCACTGTTGTGGAGAACTGTAATGTTGAACAAGGCACTAGAATAAAAATTTTCTCAACTGTTGTTTGCATGCTTTCAGTTAATTGGACTCTTCATTTGTATTGCTGGGATTTATTTGTAATTGAAATGTGCTCTTGCAGCTACAAGCAAAGGTAATAGGAGCTATTCTTTGAACATGTAAAGTACTACTAGTCTTTACTCTCCGGGAAAAAAGACTATTACACCTGTTAAATCTGCCCTTGGGACTAAAGAAGCAGCCCTTAATAGACCTACAAAAAGTATAATAATTTCTGGTCACAATGTTCCTTTCAGTACAGCAATGTGATTTTCTTCACAATTTACAGAATCTCTTGGTGCACTGATGCTGTGATGTACCTCTGAGTACTGGATATGCTTAAACATGCAGGGTGTGTTTTTCAAAAGTGACAAATAGCTCCAGTCTGCACTGACCACATGTGCAATTAGTCATTCAGATTTCCAATTTTGCCTGTGGTCCTAGCATAGCAGTCCTTTCTATTGCACTATGGCACACACACACTCTCTCAGCACCTTAAGTTTTGGCAGCAGGGGATTATTGCTTTTCAACACATGTATGTGCTTTTTTAAGCCTAAAATATTATTTTATCATCCAAAGAAACAGAAATCTTAGACTTAGTCAACTGACACACACATCTTTTTATGAAAAATATGTTTGTAGCAGAGCTGGCCCCAGACACAGCAAAGTGATGATCCAGATCTGGGATCTAGTCAAAGAACCTAGTCAGGAGACAGGACTGGTGACAAGGTTCTAACGTGACTCTAAGCCCATTTAGGAACCAGGGCCGAAGTTAGGGCTGCAGGCCAGCTACAGTGTATATATGAGATATCTATCCAGGAGCTGGATCTGGATATAAGCCTGTGTCTATAGCAGTGGTCAGGCAGGACTTGAGTGAAACTGTTGATGGAGGCCCCAGGTGAGGGGGTCATTCAAAGCCATTCAGGGCTTATTGGTGCACTCATTGTTCTGACTCACCATCTTTATAATTCTATTCTTCTGAAGACATATAAAATGACATTACTTGTATGCTCTGGGTTACTTCACAACAGGCTGCTCTGTTGAAAGAGATTAGAAAGAACTTTCTCTCCTTTTGTAAGTGAAATGTTGCCTTCAGAAAGGAGAGTTTAAATGGAATGTTAGCGGTGTGTTAGTTTAGGACTGATCTTTCACTTAAGCTCTGTTTTTGTTTGCCCAAGAATGTGCTTAATCAACACATTATTGTGAATAATACTTCACTGTAAAGGGTAAGTCCGTATACTATGAATTCTCCTGAGTACAGCACCAGGTAAAATGTTGACACAAACATCATCATAGTCATTGACTTATTAATGGCTTCATCTGAATTTTACCTTTGCGCTATCATTTAGTGCCCCATAGTGACAGGTGAGGGACGAAACGGCAGGTGATAAGGTGCACTGGGAGCCGCAGACTGAACCCTGCATGCAGGCGGTTCAGGACATTTGGTTGCTGTAAATTGACCCAGGAGATGTCAGTCTTATTCGGAAACATGATGTATAACCAAGCAACCCTTTTTCACTCGGACCTGCCTATCCCACATTGCCCTTTTGTCCTGCTCGTGATTGCAGTGTGCATGGTTAAAACCCTTCCAAAATCTTCCTTCGCGTAGTCAAGTCATCAATCATTTACTGCAATGCCAAACTGAGGTCATAAAAGCTAATGCTACTAAAAATTCTGTAATTGTATATTTGGTTATTTTTCCTTAAACTGTATTCTGCATGAATATGCATGTTGGTAGACATGTTATGAGGAATACACAATTATGATGAGAATACTCAGCATCCATTTTTTAGTTTTGACGTGTAGATTATAATTATACATTCCAGACTTTGTTAAGGCTCAGGTTCCGAGAATAAAGGGAGGAAAAAGATGAACCAAATTCTCCTATAGGGATAGGAAAATACAAATTTAGGCATTTTAAAATTAGAAAATTGGAGTCATATTGTGGTCAGGTGCAAAATTACTTTAATGGAGGAAGTGATTCTGTAGTGGCTGCTGAAGATGATGTTTTTTCATACCTGTGATTTGCATTGTGGTCAAGTTTGAAAGTTACAATTAAAAATTTTTATTGTCCTTGGAATACTTAGATGCAAAGTTTGAATTACAATGAAATTTCTATGAGTAGAATTTTGAACTTCCATGAGATTTTGTTGTTCGAACTTGCTGTTCTCACACATGGATATATTTACTAACTTTACATTGGCAGAGTGACGGGATTTTTTTCCTCCGTCTCTAAAAGCTATTTCTCATTTCAGATATGTATGCTTAGAGTAAAATTATTGGGTTTGGGTTTTTTTGCTGATCTTTTACAAGAGGTGAAACTCTGTTTTGTTCAGCTTTGTTGAGTAGCCTGACAATTAACTCTGGCTTTTGGAAAAAAACAAACCAAACCAAACCCAAACAAAACCAACAATCAAGTTTTGTACTGAATATTTGCTTTTCTACTTGACATCTTTACTTTTCATCCCCATGTACGTCTGTATGCTTTACAGGAACTTTTCTCAGCCAATGTTTTTTTTGTTTTTAAAGCAAAGGCTTAGAAGTTTGGTCTATATTGCATGGACTAAGGTGTAAACAAATTAATGATGGTCTGCATCTCTATATTTTAAGTGCCTTGAAGGACTTGAATGGGAAGGCACTTATGAGTTCCGTCCCTCTGAACATAATGGCCCTGCAAGGCATTTCCAGTGGGATACTTAAAGCTCTAGGGGCAAGTTGTCTCTTTAGGTATCTTAATTCCCCATATACCTAATAGCAATAATGACTGTTTCCTGGTGTTCAGAGAATTATAAGAATGAGGAATCCTTTACCTCTAGAAAGATGTTTGCGACACTGCTAGGTCTTGACCTGGTAATCTTTTGCCAAAACATTTAGGCTGGGAAGATCCATCTGTTGTAACTTTAGTTGGATATTTAAATTGGTGCATCTATTTAATTAAAAAAAAATAAAAAAAGAACAAACAAACCAAAAACAAAACTCAGAGCTTCTTTGATCTCATCCTATGGTCACTTTTTAACAGTTACTCTGTACAGCAGCTTGTTAGAGGTAATGGTAGATTGAACCTCACTGATTAACTCAGCCTAGATAGCTATTTTTGAAATATCAAAAATTAGATGAAAATGCCAGTTTGCACTTGCTTGAATTTGATTAATTTGGGGTTTGTTTCTAAAGAGCCTTGATTAAGACTCACTGTTCTAGCCATCTTTCCTTTCTGCTTACCCTGAGGAGTTTAACACATTCTTTATTGTCTTCTCTTTTGCAGCACTGTGTGGAGGAGAGGAGAGTTTCTTATGTGCCAGTGGAATCTGCATCCCTGGGAAACTGCAGTGTAATGGCTACAATGACTGTGATGATTGGAGTGATGAAGTCCATTGCAGTAAGTTTCTTAAACCTTGCACTGTTCCACTGAAGCACTGAATTCCTTCAGGGAAACATAAAAGCTGTTTCTCTTGGTACAGAATGGGAGCTTTGCATAGTACTTGAGTAATTGATATTTAGACTCTCAGTTGCCATTGAACATGTTTACCTTTGCTCACTCTAGTCACAGCATGTAGTTTTGATCTAACAAATTTTATGCCTGGTAAGAGATTCTAATATTTCTGCAAAAAGCCATGAGAAAATTAGGGAATATTTGGGGCTTTTTATTTATTTATTCATTTATTTATTTAAATGGATCAAAAACATGTATCAGAAGAGCACTTCTGATAATAAACTGAAGACTGTCAATTGTATCTTTTTCCCAGTCCTTGGCACTGATTTTGGAGCAGATGCAAAACCATCTGTTTAGAAAGTTGTCTTGGTCTCAACCCTGGATGTGGTTTATTTAAATAAATCCCAGTATATGGTGCAGTAGAAAAGAAAAATGAAAATACATGCTTAGTACCTCAATTTCATATTTGTTTCTCTGTGGTACTGTGTATCTTTAGAGCTCCTATATGTTTTTCTGTGTTGACAAAAACATCCTTGGACTACTACTTTTGGAAAAGCTCAGCAAATGTATAGTAGGAAAACAATGAAAATGGAAAAAAAAAGAAAAGAAAAAAGGAAAGCATGGAACAATGACTGAACAGGGACTGTAGCAGGACATGGTGGCACAAAACAGCACTGTACATTCAGACTTTGGAAAATGTCAGACCTGGGGTTGAGTTCCAGACTCTGCAGTTTAGACTGGCCCCAAAAGATGTGTTCATATTGGTGATTTAAGAGCCTGGGCATTCCAAGACTCACAAATGTGCTTTTGAGGAAGTTGCTGATAGATTTTATCTGGAATACTCCAAGGGATAAATGATGGCTGCAATTTCCTCCTGGTCTCAATATGAGTAAGTCTAGAGCTTGCTTTATCTTTAATAGCCTACAGTTTATTTAATGGAAGTTGATATAATTTTGATTACATAAAATATATGGTATGTTTTTATCTGAATTTTTCCTGTCAAGTTTTTAATGTAAGCTAAAAGAGTAAAAAATGCCTGTGAGACTATGTCTCTTGAGTTCTGTTAGAAATGGGAAAAGAAGAAATTGGTAATATAACAATAAAAGTATTACAAGCATTATAAATTTCATAAGATTACCTCTGAAAGAAAGCCTGTGTGTTAAATGATACAGGGTTTATAGGCAGAGGATGTCTTTTATTAGCAATTGGTGAGAGGGGGTGGAGGTCAAATAAGACCTTCTTGAATTACACAGCAGAAATAGCAAAATTGAAGGACGACTTATTTGCCTGAAATCTTATCTGATAAAAGATGCTGTGTTTCCAGCAGCCCTTGCCTCTCTTAAATTCTTGAGTATACACAGAATAGTTTGGGTTGGATGGGACCTTTAGAGGTCCTCTAATCCATCCCCTACAATAAGCAGGGGTGTCTTCAACTAGATCAGGCTGCCCAGAGCCACATCCAGCCTGGCCTTGAATGTCTCCAGGGATGGCATATCTACCACATTTCTGGGCAACCTGTTCCAGTATTTTACAACCTTCACTGTAGAAAACTGGGGGGTTGGACTAGATGACCTTTGAAGATCCCTTCCAGCCCTAACTATTGTATGATTCTATGCTCTGGTTGCAGCACTCCTGCTCACTTGTGCTCCCTAGGCTGCTTTTTATAGGTGTGGGGTTAGCTGTGCTTTCTCTGGCAATGCTCAGGCGTCGGTCAGCATCTCCTGCAAGAGCTGCTGCCTCCTGGCAGGTCTCTGCTCCCCTGGTGTTTCTCTGCCTCAGGAAACCTCCCTGTGTGCCAAGATCTAGCTCTCCACTGTGGATCAGGTCAGCTCTGGAGCAGCTCACCTCAGTGATTGACTACAATTAGAGGAACATTTGTACCAAAACTTATTAAGGCATAGAAATACACCATTAAGATGCTCAGAACAGCATCTTTGTGATTACAGTGTACTGGTTGTTTTTGTTGCCAAGTAATAATCCTAAAATGTTTTTGGCAGAGCAGTGTTTTATTCCTGGTTTAAGTTAAGCACACTTTTAAAGATGTGTTATTTGGGATATTTGGTTTGGTTTTCATTATCTTACCTCTTCAGAGTGCAACAAAGAAGAGACTATTGAGCATCCTGGCAGTTCATATCCCCTTTTCTGACAAAGGGCACAGCCACATGGGAAGGCAGCTATGTTCTTGGTCTCATTGGAATTAAGAGGTTTCTTCTTCCACCAAGGAAAAAAAAAGCACAATTACTAAACTTCCATTAATGAAAAATAAATGGCAAAAATTACTAATAACCCTAAAAATACATTTTCTTCAGGGCCAAACAGTGTATGCAAGTTATAAGTGTATGAGTAGTTTGAGGAGTCTGTCATCTCTGGCAGTGTTCAAGGCCAGGTTGGACAGGTTGTCAAGCACCTGGTCTAGTGGAAGGTGTCCCTACCTGTGAATGGGGGGTTTGAACTAGATGATCCTTTCCAACCTATATCATTCGTTAATTCCTATAGGAATCATTATAAATAAATGAAAGTTATAATGAATTCATAATTAATTTTACTAAATTATTATTTTTTTAATTCTTAAAACACTTGTCCTTCAATCAAAGTATAGGCTGCCAAATTTAATTCTTATCCTAGGTTTATTCATAAGGTATTTCAATTCAGTTTGAAGGTAGTTCAATAATTTTAGCAGTGACAGGCATTTCCATAATAATGAGAATATTCAGTACTCCACAGAATGTAGTTGCTATTCACCATTTAATTATTAAACAGTTGGCAATATCTGAGAAAGAAAACAGAATTTTGAGTTTTTAGGCCGTGTTCTATTTTGTATAAACTGAATTGTGACTGTTAGTGCTTACACACAGCTTGCCAGTGTTTAGTGGGATTTAGAACAACATACAGAAAAGTTGTTCCCTTCTTATTGAGTCCAAACTGTATTTGCTTATAGGAAAGTTTTACCTAGCATGGAATGAATTTTTGTTTTCAGATTTTGTTGTTAGCCACGAGGATGGGGGTAATATAGAACATATGAAACAAAAGCAGCAGATTTAGCTTAGAGTAAGCAGCATGAATACATTGAAGAGGATAACTAGGTATAAACATATGGCTCACTTCTAGACTAATTTCTGCTCCATTGGTTGCTGGGAGCTGTTTTGTCTGCATGACAATGGGAAACAGAGACTGTGGGTAATATAGATGGAGAAAAATATTTGGACTCTGTGTTCTAGCAAACAAACTTATGTAGACCAAAAATTACACAGAAAGGCAAGTATTTCTGCTGCCTGAGTCTTGTGAAGAGACCATGTGAAACTCTTCATGTTGGCCAGTACGGTGAGGAGAATCTTCTTGTTACAGTTACTTCCCAATGAGATTAAAAGGCTGTTAAACTTAAAAGGCCAAGCTTTATTAGAATGTAAAAGGAAAAAAAGAATCCTCTAAGAGGAAAAAAAAGAAAACCCTTTACAAAAGAAAACTGAAAGAAGCTTAATGAGGCAGAATAGAAATGGATTTGCAGACAAAACTGCCTTTGCTGACTGTGGCCTTGAAGGTTGGGTCTTTGGGCTTGGTTTCAGTCAACTCAGGAATTTTCTTTTTCTCAGCATATTTGGTTCTGGGTTTTTTTTCACTTGGTAAGTTTCTTTATCACAGTGGAGCCCTGTCCATGTGTTTATTTCCTGTTCTTTCCAGCTTTGTTTCAGTCTCTGATGTGCTTTAGGTTTACTTGTTGAACTCTTGCTCTGCCTCCTCTACTCTGTAAATGCTGTAACATAATATAGAATTGCATGCAAACAGGTAAGTTTCTCAGGGATGACAATAATGGTGCTGATAATTTGGGAGCAGAAATAGATTTCTCTCAGCTGCACACTATATTTGAGTTACAATAATTCACTCTGATATATGTTAATGAGATGGGTTGAAAATTGAGGCAGATTGAAAACTGGATGAATGGTTGGGCCCAGGGGGTGGCAATCGGAGGCATGAACTTTACGAATTGCAATATAATATGTACAACAGTCTGAGATAAATTAGTTAGCTTCGTACTTTGCTTGAAATCAAACAATTCAAATTAATCATTGTTTCTGTAGGAAATGAATGTAACAAAACTGAATGGGTAACCTCAGTAAGAAGAAAGGCCATATGTATCCTAAAAAACTTACTTTACTCATTTGCATTCAATCTCATTGGTTTATTTGTCTCACCCCTAGTGTATACACAAGTGGTCTGGCCAGAATCACTTGTCTGACAGCAAAACCCACTAGGCTTTTTTGTCCTCATAATGTTTTGTTTGGCAGCAACAGTTTACTCTTATGACAAACATTTTACAGTCTTAACAACCCTGTGTCACCCGGGTTGTTGTTGATCTTTGGATTGACTGCACCCTCGGTCAATTTGCAGATGACACCAAATCGGGTGGGAGTGTTAAGCTGCTTGAGGGCAGGAAGGCTTCACAAAGGGATCTGGACTGATGGGCTGAAGCCAATTGTGTAAAATTCCCTAAGGCTACATGCTGGGTCCTGCACTTGGGTTACAACAACCCCATGCAGTGCTACAGGCTGGGGAAAGTTGCCCTGCAGAAAAGGACCTGGGGGTGTTGGTCAACAGCTACTGGGCATGAGCCAGCTTGTGCCCAGGCAGCCAAGAAGGGCAAGAGCATCCTGACCCGTATCAGCAATAGCGTAGCCAGCAGGGCCAGGGCAGTGATCATCCCCCTGTACTTGGCACAGGTGAGGCTGCACCTTGAATCCTGTGTTCAGTTCTGAGCTCCTCACTACAAGAGAGACATTGAGGTGCTGGAGTGGGTCCAGAAAAGGGCAGCGGAGCTGGTGAAGGGTCTGGAGCACAAGTCTGATGAGGAGTGGCTGAGGGAACTGGGGTTGTTTAGTCTGGAGAAGAGAAGGCTCAGGAGGACCTCACTGCTCTCTACAATTACCTGAAAGAGATTGTAGTGAGGTGGGGTTGGTCTCTTCTCCCAAGTAGCAAGCCAAGACAAGAGGAAACAGCCTCAAGTTGTGCCAGGGGAGGTTTAGATTGGATATTAGGAAAGATTTCTTCACCAACAGGGTTGTCAAGAATTGGAACAGGCTGCCCAGGGAAGTGGTTGTATCACCATACCTGGAGGTATTTGTAAGACATGTGAATGTCGTGCTTAGGGATGTGATTTAGTGATGCACTTAGCAGTGCTGGGTTAACAGTTGTACTTGATGGTTTTAAGGGTCTTTTCCAACCTAAATCATTCCATTTGGATTCTTGTTTCTGTATCTTGTGTCAGGTTGTTATTCATCTTCTTGCTGCATGATTATTTAAATGAAATCGCACTTACAGTGTTCTGTAGCAAGTAACATATAGCATTCCTTTAAATTCTGTTCTGCTCTTGCTTCTGACACCTTCGTGCACACATATATTTCCTTTCTCATTTATTTAATACTAAGGTTAATATTTTTTTATCCATCTCTAAGTTTCTTCCCCCATTTTTGTTACATAAAGACATCTGCAGTAATAGCAGAGGAGCTTGCTTTGTCTGCTGCTTCAGTGTCAATTCCATAACCTGGTGGGTGCAATGCTGTGTTCATCTCCTAAGATGACAGGATGAGGTGACAAGAGATGAAGCCCATTCACCTCAGTATCATTGGTCTTGAAGGCACTACTCAATCAGGTTTGGTTCATAATTCGACATTAAAAAAACCTAAATGTATCCAGAGGCATTCTCCTGGGATGTCCACGTTCCTGTCGAAGATTCCCGCATCTGCAGTCCCAAAATACAGGACTTCCTATATTTATTTTAGATATTACTATATTGGAGAGATGTCCTTGGTTTTTAGTTATGAGATGACATACATTAGGGACAGAGTCGTCTATCCCTGTACAGGTGACTTGATCTGAGCTAAAAGTCTAAACTGGCTGTATGGAAAATCAGCCAAGGGAAACAGACACTTCTGATGCATGATTTGTCTGATTTGAAGCAGATAATTTAGATGGCCTGTGTGCTTTAGAAACCAAACGATGTAAATGTCTAAAGTTATATAACTGAATCTTACAGCTGTGCCTCCTTAGTTTTAATGTTGAAAATTATATGCGTTATAAAATGTAGAAGTCTCTGTTTTTAATCTTTTGCATATTTATTAATAATTCTTGCTAGAATCTCCTTTCACTATTCTGCATCAAGAAACTGATCACATGATGCAGTCTTTTCCTTGCTCTTGACTTGCATTTTTTTCTTCTTCCCTTTGATGGGCCATAACAAGTATGCAGGCAGTAGTTAGGCTTTAGAAGAATCCATGCCTCTTTTTGAACGTATAGTTTAATTTACTTAGCTGTGTCACTACTTTCACAGCCGCAGCCAAAAACTGTTATTTAGGATTTCACCACGTTTCCTGTACCATTTAGCCTGTGACTTTGTGCAATGTAGGTTGCCAGCTGAGGAATTGGAATTCAGCTCAGCCATCTATCACATAGGAATCTGATCAGGAAAGAAGCTGTAACAAAGATCTACAAATGCATAAATTATCAGTGCCAAAACTTGGGTCTGTCAGAAGGATCGTGATGAACAAGTTTTACACGTAATGTGCCAAATGCAACAGGCTCTCTTACATCCCTCTGGCTGCACTTAGATGCACACTTTCTTAATACGTACACTTGCTTCCTCTTTCTTCCTTTGTAACTTTCTCAATCATACTTCTCTTTCACCGATGGTGAACAAGATGAAGATCATTTTGTTAATAAAATACAAATGAAACTGTTTACACACATGGGCCACTGCATGCCACACCCCAGGGTAGAACGGCTTGTTGAATTAAGGTCTTATTTACTCCTTGAAGTGGCACAAAATGTACATTAAGTCTGCACATATGTCTTGAAACATACAGCTCTAAAATTTAAAATCCTTACATCTTTTAATGTAAAATCATGAGCCTTGGGTTGAGGTGATTCATGGTCAGAAGGACAACATGATGCAATACTGAAGTGGTGAAAACAGGGTATGCTTGAGTAGAGATCGAAAGGTTGCAGAATGCAAAGGTTTGACCAGGGTTATTTGTGTTTTGTGGAGTATACAATAGGAATTAGTATTTAACTGTATGAAAACTGAGCTTGTACCATCATTGTCTTTTACAAATGGCAGCTGCAGTGTGCCCATCTTACTCTGATGGAAGTAACCAGCTACCCTATACAATGTATTATTGCCAACATCTTGAAGGAAATGTATGTTAAGACTTAGATTTTCATCAAGTGAATCTTATTTCCTTGCAAGAAAGTTTGTATTCTTTTTGTTTACCCTGTCAGTGTGGGCAGGAGAGCTGCCATACCCTAAAGGACACTGCGCAGCTACAGAAGTATGAATGTAAACAGGAATGAGAGTATGGATGGGAATTACACAATAACCTTACCCAGAGGAAACAACATAGACAAAGACAGCTTTGTTTCATTTGCATGAGGAGCAATACAAACACAGAAATTGTCAGTTACAAACTGATTGGTAAGAATAAAGATTGCCAGAGTACTTCATGCCATTGCAAACTCAAAACAAGTAATGCTTAGAATTTTTCTTTCAGCAGGCTGTTGTTCTGCTGAAAGTGTTCTGTTCTGAAACTAGAACTTAGATATTTTCATTTAGTTTGGGGTTTTTGGTGTTTACTGTTCTATGCCTTTTGTTCTTGTAAAGTTAAATTAACTATTGACTACAAAGCTCATGGTTTAGCCATATTATTTTACATTATGCCCCGAAACATTGTCCTTTGCATTGTGCTGTAAATTTGTTTGTACTTTCTAAGATGATGTGAAACTTGCAGAAAGCACAAATGCTTCTGTGGGGAAGTGGAAGAAGTGATTCATGTTCAAGTTCTAGAACTGAGGGTGGTAAAACCTTGCAAAACTTAGAGCACTCACCTAGGAGGTGGAACACTTGGCTAACATTGATCTGGAGGGATAGAAACCCCACTGCACCTTCTGAGAGAATGCTGCACCTTACAATGTGTAATATACTTAGAAGGACACCCATCTGTCAAAGTGGGACCACTGTGCAATCTTGAACACAGGAGTCACATGCCAAGAGGAGAAAAGCAAATGGTAGCATGATTCTGTTGTTTAGTGGTGGAGCATCTCAACTGAGGGGAAAGACTTGTGCCTTGTTCCACTGCCTGCTCTCGGAGCTCTCTCTGTATGTTTTCCAGGAAAGAGCTCATTTAAAATGCCCACTTATCCCCGTAAGAAAGGCCACAAAGAACTTCCTTGGTTCCACTGGCATAGCTTCAAAAGGAAGAAGGGATGGTCCAGATACCTGTTCTGTATCCTGGTATTCTCCCTGGAAAAGCCAGATGTGAAGAAAAAGCCTAGAGTTAAAAAGTTATTACTAATGGGACCAGACAATGCCAACCCTATTTTCTCTTCTTCCCCCTTTCTTAACTACTACAAGTTAGATTCCATGTTTCTATCAAACATTCTGGATATTCTCAGAGAATATTTATCAGGACTTTACTGAAGGACTCAGCCATGGAAAGAAAGGCTGAACCCACCTAGGGCTGACAGTGCGAAGAATTCTTTGATCAGACAGCATCAGGCCAAATTCTGCATAAGGCATAAAACTCATTCGAAACCATTGCAAGATCAAAGGTAGGCTAAAAAGCATGGTCTGGGGATCTTGATTTCGCTGATAGAAGCTTCAGCTTCAACTAATAGCTACATCAGGTTCTCAAGACTGTCCTAGTAATCTAACTGATGAAACCCACAACCTTACTCGAGAGCTTTATGTGTATAAATATAATTAAACATTTTGGTCCATATGCGTAAGCAGAGCGCTTTCTCCTCACGGCATTGATCAAAAAAGCAATTGGTAATAATAATGTCTAAAAATTGCTTTTCATCTTTCTTACTCTTCCATATTAGGTTCTAATAAACAGATATACATTGGATATTAATGCATACCTGTAAATTGGGGTGTATCTTTAGCTAATTTTGATTTAGTCAATACATTCATAGCTTATATGAATGTTTCAAAGTCATGCTAACATTTTACAAAAATTTGTTTTGTAGACTGCAGTGATGATGTATTTCGCTGTGACACAGGAAAATGCCTAAATTATACATTTGTTTGTGATGGATATGATGACTGTGGAGACCTTAGCGATGAACAGAACTGTGGTAAGTGAAAGTTTTATGCTTTTCTAAAGTCTTTAAGATACCAGTATTGCCTAAATCAGCAATCTTTTTCCTTAAACTATTGAAAGAGTAATATATCCTGCTGTTATTCTCTTTGGGCAAAGTAAAAACAGCTAACAAATTTTATGTGCCATTTGTAAAGTTTTAAAGGAGAGCTGTGGGTCAATCAAAATTTTGAAGGTAGTGGTATTTTGAAGAAATACAGTGATTCATAATTTGTTTTAAACTAATTCAAGATGTTATGTTTGCTTTCTTGCTAACATGGCTGAATTTAACTGAGATTAAAGGAAACCATAAGATCTTACACACTGGTGATGACAACTGTTTTGTAGCTGAACTGTTTTTACATAAACTTCAGAGTGAACTTACGTATTTTGATGATCAAATTATGTTTCTTTCTGCTTTCAGTCAGCTTTGTATGTTCTGCCTTCTTATATTTGTCTTTCTACCTACACTTGAATTTCATAGGGAAAAGATGAAGTTTTGCCATAAAAAAGAATAATTAGCACATGTAAATATTACAAAACTTTGAAAGCCTTAGTTTTTTGAACTTTTGCTCCTGGTGCTACACCTAAGACAAATTAAGTGCTCTTAAACGGGTGTTTAAAATTTAAAATATTATATCTCACTTTTTTTTTTTTTTGCTTTTCTGACTTTTCTTTTGCTTTTCTAAGGAAAATCACAGGGAATTTCAAAACTAAAAATCAATGCACATTTTTTTGATAGTTTTTTTATGTTTCTTCTCCAAATTAAACATACTCTAAGACTCCAAGATCTTTCACTACTTTTTGTCAGTTCTGGTTGTTCCTTTGGTTTTTGTTTGTTTGTTTGTTTTCCATAAACCATCTTTGATTCAAGACTTTTCTGAATGTTTATCTAACTCCTACCATTGTTATCTTGAGATAGGGTTTTTTTTTATATAGAAAATTTAAGATCTAACTTTTTGTACAGGTGGGTCTCATATCAGACTGTCTACACTCCCTATTTATTTTGGTGTAAAATCAGACTGCTCAAAAGAATGCTTTTATTTATTTGTGGAAGCACTTGGGTAGGAAAAGTAAGATGAAGATTGGAATAGTTTCCTTGTAGATCATTCTTATGAAAAATTCTGAGTGCATGCAAAAAGAGTTTCTGATTAAGTGCCAAATATGACAAATGAAACATTTTTTTTTACTTCATAGTAAAAAGATAAATGTAGGGAATGATTTTCCCTGATGGCAACTGGAAATGTTGGCTAACTGAAAGGCGTTTCATTATGGGAATACAGAAGATCTTTTAATCTGCTCAACAAATGTTAGAAATGTGTTTATTTGCAAATTGAAACTGTGCACCTGAGAGAACGAGTAAGTGCATCACTATCTATATAGGCAATAGAATTCAGAACATATGTAACTAAAATCTGCCAAAAAAGTCTCCAGGAACAGAAAAATCTCTTATTATATTTTACAACTTCAAAATGGCTCATTCTTATAGGCATAGGACAATTGATCAAAATCACAAAATACACAAATTGTAACTTACTGTCCTGTTTTGTTGTTTTTTTTTTTTTGTCCTCACATTTGAATTTTAATTAGATTGTAACCCAGTGACAGATCATCAATGTGGAGATGGGAGATGTATTACTGCTGATTGGGTATGTGATGGTGACCATGATTGTATAGACAAATCAGATGAAATCAATTGCTGTAAGTTCCTTTAATTTCAAAATCAGTTTTTATTTCTTTAAAAATAAAAATAATGTAAGATAAGTAGTATATTTACTTACTACTTGTAAGGCACAACTACAAGTTTATTTGATTTGCAAAGTTCACACTTGATAAATGTCCCTACTGGAAGACGACTGCAGCAAATTAAACATTTGTTGCCATTGTTGAGAACTCCCAGGATTGCCTTGTGTTTCAGCTTAGTTACAGAATTACCTTTTTGTTAATTGTGATGTTCCCCTTAAAGAATAATGAATGAATGTGTATAATCTCTTTAAACTGTAGGCATTCTGAATTTGTGACAGCTTTCTCATGTGTCTGTATGCAACCTATCAGAGCTTGTCAGAGTCTGGACTTCTCTCTTCTCCAATGATAATGGTATATATCTGCAAAACATCTACCCTAGTATATTGCCAAGGTTGCAAAATCAAGCCTTAGGGAAATAGCATACGTTTTAATGTGATTAAAGTTGTCATAAGGGATACGCTTATACTGCTTTGATTCTTGCTGCCATTCAGTGCTTGACCTCGCAACCACTATCCTAGAATTTTCCCTGAAACCTAAGAATCTATTCTGAATTAAAGAATGTAAGTAAGTGGGCAAAGAAGAGATGACAATTTTTAGTTGAGTAAAAATGATGCTTTTGTTGGTTTGTTGTATCTGTAAGCTATTGAAAGCATAGCCTACATACAATGAAAAATGTCTTCTAGTGACTTTCAGTTCTAAGCAGTATTATTAGCTCCTCCTGAAATAACTTCAAGATAACGTTCAAAAATAATTAAGACTTTCATTAATCTAAGTTAACCAGTGTATCATCATTTTTTTCTCTCTAGCATGTCACAGTCAGGGTCTGGTGGAGTGCAGAAATGGGCAGTGCATTCCTAGTGCATTCCAGTGTGATGGAGATAATGACTGTAAAGATGGAAGTGATGAAGAAAACTGCAGTGAAAGTAAGGGTATCCCCCATTTTACTGTTCTTACTGAACCTACCATTGACTGCTTTGTTCTGAAGCATCTTCAGCTGAAGCTGTCTGACATTTACTTTCATTCCCTTTCAAATAACACTTGCTAGTGTTCGCTGGTGTCTGCTTTCACACAGGAATTTGTAAGCAGAGCTTTATTAGTCCTTAAAAATATAAAAAGTTAAGGAAATGAAGGTGATATTTAGTATAGGTTTTGGTTATCTGACATGATGAGCTGTTACTTAAAATAAATTGATATATATTCACATTGTCTGCAGCAATTAGAAACTACTATCACAGGAATTGGTGCCATTTGAGAAGGAATTTTCTCATTAAAATTATTTTTTCTTCAGTACTTGGAATCAGAGAAAGGATGTTTTCCTAAATAAATTAATAATTTAGTGTGACTAAGGAAAAATGTATGAAAATGTAAATTTTCACAGCTACTTAATAGCTGGCTCATGATGGTTTATATGAAAGAAAAGGAAACCAGGCAGTTTCTCGAGCCCCAGAACATGTTTCCCCAAAGGCTTGTGTCCTGTGGTACATTTTGATACTCAGAAAGAAATGTTGTAATGTTGTGAAGGTTTCAGTATTTGAGGATATTTTTCACATGTAATTCTCTTGTTTATGGTAAGGTAGGTTCAGATAGCAGCCTTTCCTTCAATGTGAGAATTATTAATGACATACTCTTTCGAATTTCATTTTTAAAGAAATTAGTTAACTTTATGTAGAAAACCCTAGTGTTGTCAGATGTAGTGATAATAAGACAACCTATTCAAAAGTTATTAGAGTAGAACACACCTGTAATCATAAGATAAATACACAGCTGGTTCTGTGATCCCATTGAAAGAGAGAGTAGAGTGTGTTTATAGAAATTCAGCATCAACTGTGCTTGGATCAAAAGAATCTACATTGAAGCAAAAGGAATTTTAAAGAGTTGAGAAACTCTTCCCCCGTGGGATAAGAAGGGGTTGGAGCAAACTTAAAAAATTAATTTTAATGTAATTATTTGTAATAGGTTTAGAATTTAAGAAATTTTCCCTATTTTTAAAGTTCAATTTTGCAGTCAGCTGCACCTGTTAAATAAGACAGTCAATTGCTACAGCTAAAGAAAGTACCTCTATTGCTTCAATATATAACATGTATGAAGGGAAGTAAATCCACATTACTACACTGTCAGTTCTTTGGGACGAGGCTGTTGTCAAGATCATTCAAACAAGATGTTTCTTAAGCATCTTCTGTACGCCAATATAAGGACGCCATGACTGAATGATTAATGTTCAATAAGAATCAATCGTGTAATGCAATACAAACACTAAGTAGTAGTTGCAATAACCCATTTTAAGGAGGATGAGATGATGAAATCCAAACTGTTCAGTCTCTGTGTACAGAATAGGAAATTAAATGAATGTTTTTGCAAAAGTCACATTGAAGAGAGAATTTAATGGTTTGGAAAGGAGCTATCACCACTGTGACACAGAGAGAAGTCCAGGGATTTGTCAGCAAAACTAACTACTCAGGTAATATGTTCAGAAATGTTTCGATGAAATGATGGTTTTAGTTGCTCTGAATTCCATTTTTAGGACCATAGCCTTTTGGGGTTTCTTGTTGTTTTCTGTGTTTTAACCAGCCAAAGAAGGACAATGGCACTTCAGCTTTAATGACCTTTCTTCAGGAAGATTTTTATTGTCCACCAAAACAATCATAAAATGAGAAGCAGATCAACTGAATGGCACTGAGGAATGATTCCCAGAAAATATTCTCTTTCAACTAGAACCTATTGTTCCCTCCGAAATCTCATTTATATGACTTTTCATACTTTGCTACAGAATTGTGGTAAATGGCTTTCAGAGATCCATACCTCTCAATTGAAAACTGGGATATAAAGTCTTATTTTAAGTATATGGGTAAAGAAAAGTGACATCTGGACACTCCTGCATGCTTTCCTTTCTTACAACATTTTCTTGCTGCACTTGAAATGCTGTAGGGTGCTTAATTATGTAAAGTAGATACTTAATTGTAATGTAAACTCTGCATTTTCTTATTGCTACACTCCAGTAATTTTTATTAGTCTGGTAAATAATTAGAATAGTAAATTTCTATTTTCCTCAGGTCAAACCCTCTGTCAGGAGGGAGATCAGAGGTGTACTTCCTGTCCTGATCCCTGTGGAACTTCTCTCTGTGAGATGAGAAACAGCCAGACAAACTGCAGTAAGTAGGTCACATGCTTCACACTGTCACTCTTTTAGGATGGTTTAGAGTATAATGAGGATTCAGGATAGGACACGGTAAATAATACTTTAATTTACTATCTAATGCACATGTGTAATGATTAAGTATTGAAAAGGGCAAAGTTGAAACAGAAGTTCCATCATAACTTTTTATTATTGATGAACTTAGAGATCTTCATAACATTTGACATTGAGATATTTTCCCTTCTGTGAATTTTTGATACGTTCTTAAAGGCTATTTACAGTTGTACTTCTTAACATCTACTGGCATTCAGTATTGACATGAAGTAACAACACAGTGTAAGTGTAAAGCAGAAGCTACTGACTTAGTTTCCGTATACAAGAGAACATGATGCTGTGTTTAGTAGTCTGGAGAACTTTTAGCTCTTTTATGAAGGAATAATTTTGATATTCAAACTGGCAAAACTACTTATTCTTCTGGCCATTACATATTGTATTATATATGATATAAAGCAGCCTTCCAGTGATATTCCTCACTGGAAACTGAGGCTAAAAAGACATAGAGTACCTTCGTCTTTTCTGTGTATCTATCTTGTAACTAGCTCCACTGCCACAATGAGCAGCAGACCCACATTTTGTTTTGTTTCCTTTTGCTGCCAGTATACTTACAAGAGCATTCCTTCTTGCCCTTTACATTGTCCAGTAGTTTCAACTCTAGCTGAGCTTTGGCTTTTCTAACTCCATTCTTTCTTGGGAAATTTCTCTATGTTCCACTTCAGTGCTGCATCCCCTCTTACGTCTTCTGTGTATTTTTTTGTGTTTGAGCTTGGTCAGGAGAATCACATTCAGCCAAGGTGGTCTTATGGCGCACTTTCTCATAGAATCATAGAATCATCTTGATTTGCTCTGCATTGCAATGGACTCCTGTGCTCTAAGGAGGCTCTGCATTAAGACCAGCTTGCTGTGCTTCAAGCAGATATCAACATGAATAAAACTCTCATAAGTACCAGGCCTGCAATCAGAAGGCATCTTCAGCTCTCAAGAAGGGTTCATCTACCTCCTCTTTTTGTTAAAGGTGATCTGCAGCAGATGCCTATCATGTACATCACCTGTGTAGATCTGGCCTTTAATCCATAATCAAACTATTTAGGTGAGAAGGAGCCTTCTAAGGTGATTGGAGTAGTAGGTGTTGGGGTTTTTTACTTGCCTGTTGTGAACCAAACCAAGAAATATCAAACCCCAAGAAATATTTAGAAAGGGTTATGAAATGTGAAGAAAGAAAAGCATCCAAATAACACAAAGCTAACAAAAATACATTTTATTTTTTAAGAACTTGTTTTAAAATCTTAATTTTTAAAATAATATTTTTGTTGTTGTTGAAATCTCAGGTATCTTCATTGAATTATCTCAGTCATTTTCTCATCTGTGTCTTGCAATATTATCTCCTGTGAGAGGTTATCCCTCTCCTGGTGAAAAGGAAGCAATATACATGGGATACATACACTAAAAAAATGAGAAATGAAACATGAGATATCACAACAGATCAAATTACTTTGGTTGTTGACCACATCTGCAGTTCCTGCTGAAACCCCTTGAAACTGTGTCTGGCATCTCCACAGACAACAGTTCTTCAAGTAATCTTTCCTTATCTTCGGTGAGACTTGAAGGTCATATTTTCCTGATCTTTTAAGGTCAGAATACACAACTATTGATTGAGATATAATTGCTGACTTGAATAACTCCACTTTAGCTAGTCACAAATTTAAATGGGTGTGATAAGATTGATTCTCTGTGGGCTGAATGCTCATGGGAGTGAAGGGTATTTAGTCTCAGATCTCTCTGTCTGCAGGAGAAGCATCAGCTTTAGCATCCTGAGCCTTTAAGAACAGGTGTTGCTTTTCAGTTTCTCCATGTGAAGATCAGCTTTTTTATTTGAGTGTTACTGACGTTGCCACAAAGCTATGGTTTGTTCAGGAATGTGGCTTCCGTACTTCTATTTATTGTTTCAAAGTTTTACTCATAATGCTTCCAAAAGTTAACAGGCGTTACACTAAACCCTGGTTTATATGTTTAAAGTGGTAGTAACTTTACATTTACTCAGATCAAAAAAAGACAGTATTTTGTAATTGCATTTATTTTTAAATACTTAGACCTTAAACTCCTTAGTAAAGACCATGTAAAATGTGTCTGATATATTGTGACAGAAACAACACTGAATTCACAGCTGATGGCTGTGTAGTCACCAGTTGTCCATAAGACAGGTCTTCTGAGTGGCAAAAGGCACCAGCAGCAGCCTTACCCAACAAGCACAAAAATACATAAACACCCACAGCAGTCTTTGGCTCTTACCTACTCAGGGAGCAGTTCTCTCTTAAGCAGATTACCTTTCATAACGAGCAGCTGCAGCCCTCTAAAAGGCAACAGTCTTCTGATCAATGTGACTCAATTCAGTTGCTCTCACAAAAAGAGAGAGCTGAAAGTATGCTTTCTTTCTTGGACTCATCTTTCTTGTGGATAAATCAGTATGAGAATGACTGTGGTACAGAACAGTTTGTCCAAAATCTTTTCTGAAAAATGCAAATTTTTGTATCCCATTGTATGTATTGGAAAGTAATTTTGGAAAATGCTTGAGTGGCTGGCACTATGTTACAAGACAGTGAAAAATTTTTTTGATGTGTGATGTTTGAGTTCTAAAGCAATGTTCCTATTCCGTGTCATAAGAAAACCCAGAGCTTTTCAGTGAAGATGCTTCCTTGGCATATTATGGGCAACAGTCCATAGTTCTCAACAGGAGTAACACATAATCTGAATTAGATTTGCAGATCATCTCTCTCCCATTCTGGTCCAGTGAATATTTAATTTTTTATACACAATGGAACAGCAAGAGAATTTGGGAGAGGTTTTTCTTGCATAACATCTGGAAGTAATGTTGTCTTTTTTCATGTTATTTTTGCTGTTCATATTTTGACCAGAGATATTTCATCTTTGGTAAGGCATCAGAATTCTCATGAAAAACATCAGTGTTGACAAAGCAGTATTTTCTCACCCAAATAACACTTTAGTTGGAAAATTCCAAAGCATAGGCGACATTTCACAATATTGGTTAAAGTGGATATTCTTCATGAGTGATAATGTCTGATCAGTTTAGGCTGGCATTATAAAGCAGTAATAATACACTTAGGATAACAGAACAAATATCTGAATGGAGAGAGTAAAGGCAACAGAGGTAGGCTATTTTGTTTTTTTGGTGCTCTGTGACAGGACCGAAGGCAATGGCCACAAACTGAAACATGGGAGCATAAGGATAACTGAATATAAGGAAACGCTTGTTTTACTGGCAGAGTGATTGAACACAGGTTGTCTGGAAGAGGTTGTAGAGACTCCCTAGACAGTCAGAAGCTGTCTGGACATGGCTCTGTACAACCTGCTCTAGGTGGCTGTGCCTAAGCAGGGGGATTGGACCAGATGATCTCCAGAGGTCTCTTCCAACTTCAACACTTCTACAATTCTGTGAAATACCCCACTCACTTCTGTTACTATGTTTGGAACTAACTTCTGTATAGTAGGTAGAGCAAGTTAATACATGAAGATATTAAACCCAGGCATAATCAGATAGTTTAGGAGTTTGATTTTTTGATTGTGGGGTTTTGGTTTGGGTTTTTTTTGTGTGGGTTTGAGTGTTTTTGGGGGTTTGGGGTTTTGGGTTGGTTTCTTTTTCTTTTTTTTTTTTTTTAGTGTGAGGTTTGGGTTTTGGTTTTTGTTTGCTTTTTTTTTTTTCTTTAGGATAAGATGCAATGAATTTTATTCCTTGTTTCCTACTCATTAGCTTGTACTTATATGTACTATAAATAACACAGCAGGAAGATAAACTGTAGGACAGATATCAGGAGGAAAGATTAGCACTTGGGTTACTTGAATTCAGTCAGGTGTTCCCCTGGAATGTATGTTCTGTTTGTTCCTCTGCTTGTGGATTGTAGGGAATTCGGTGTATGAGTAAAAAGTTGCTATTTTCAAACCTACAATGACATCTTTGCACATAATGCAATAGAAGCTTTCTAAACACAGTGAAAAAAGGAATTGAAATCATATTGAAAACATGTAAAGTGAAAACTTGTATCCTGCAAAGGCATTTCAGTGGACTAGATTTTCTCCTTGAATTGACCTAAATGCCTATAAATATGAGTCATAACAAATGAGAGAATGAAACGTGGGCATTTCTGCCATTTAGTTTCAAATGTTATGTTATACAAACACTTAAAACATTGCATGTGCTTTTGGGTCAATTTACTCAGGTTTCATTATGAAATACTGATGAGCATGTAATATTCTGTATACATCAAGAAAAGATGCTTACTGGAGAAAAATCAAAAGACAAAACCAAACTGATCTGGGCAACTGAAGTGTGGGAGGACAAGAAAGAGTTCAAAAGGAACAGGAAATCACAGTAGTGTGATGGGGATTTTTGTAGTCTTTAAACCTCATATACCCCAAAGCTGGGACTAAGTGGAGATGACAGAAGTATGTGCAGTATGCAAGAATTTAGTAGAGAGGAAAAGTTGTATGTAAAATGAACTTCATAATCTTCTGATTACAGGTAAATACTAAAAGAGGTTATAACAGGGAATGCCAGTCCAAGAATGACAGTTCACCTGATCAGCTGATTAACTGACTATTGGGTCTTTTTCCTCTCAAAGGTGCAGCTATAGAATCACACAGTTGACACAACTGGCTGGTAGACAATATTAATCATATTAGGATATGTCTGCTTTCAGAACAGGCAAATATATTTGCAGTCTTTTGGTAACAAATTACTTTTTTGTCATACTTTTTTAGTACACTTTTTCATCAAAACTTTTCTCTTGTGGTAGAAAATTAAAAAGTAACTATTTCTAACTACCAGCTTGAGAAGAAATACAAGAGCTATACAATATTTTAAATATAAAATACTTGGTCAGTTTAATATGTGTTGTGATGAACTCCCTAAAAGCTGAATGACTTCTCTATATAGCTATAGTCAGTGTGATCATATGGACTTGTAGGTGTTGCATTTAGTTTGTTCTTGCTTATCATTCTCTTTATTATCAATTATGCCTTATCTGAATTTAATTATTAGCATGTAGACTGTCTCTTACTCAGTGTTTGTGCGATACATAACGTAATTGTCTTCATTCTTCCTCCAGATCTTGGGATGCAAAAAATAAAATAAAAAACCTGCCTTCTGCTTTCTATACAGAGAAATTGTGGAGTTTCTGTCAGTAGAGATTTTTCAAGACCCAACTAAACAAAGCTTTGAGAAACCTGATCAGTCCTCAGAGCTGATAAAGCTTTGAGCGGGACATTGGACTAGAGACCTCCTGAGATCCTTTCTGACCCAAAGTATCATGTAATCCCAGTCTTCTTAATTTTGACAGTTGCCCTGCCAGTATGAGTTGTGTTACGGGTGCATTGCTTTATGGTATAGAAACTCCTGAAAATTATCAGAAATTTAATTTGAAAAGAATAAATCTATTTGTAAAGGATGGGTTATTGTACCCTGTTAAAGTTAAGATGTTACTCAGGAAGCTAATGCATATTTGTAAGGGAATGTAAGTCTCTAAATGGGTTATTAGGTAGTCAAAGGTCAGACCCACCTTTCTTTACTTATATGGGGTCTTGAGCTTTGAAACTTTGTAGTTTCTCAAGCCTTTGAGGAAATCCCCTGACTGATAAATTTGTTAAATTTTTTCTTCTGTATTTCATTTCATCTCACACCATTTGTGTTTCTTTTGTTTGTTTGTTTGTTTTTGTTTTGGTTTGGTTTTTTGTTTTGTTTTCTTTCTGTGAAAGGTCAATGTGAATCAATTACTCTGGAGCTCTGTATGAACTTGCCTTACAACTATACTTATTACCCAAACTACCTGGGACACAGGACGCAGAAGGAAGCTTCTATCAGCTGGGAGTCTTCTCTTTTCCCAGCCTTGGTTCAGACCAACTGCTACAAGTACCTTATGTTTTTTGCCTGTACAATCTTAGTACCAAAATGTGACCCCCATACAAATCAGCGGATCCCACCTTGCAGGTACTATACTATACTTCATTTAATTCTTGACTGACGTTGTCCGTCATATTAGTCTTTCCCAATTTTCTGTTACCATTCAGAATGCAGAAATTTTGATTTGAAATTCCATAGCAAAAGGTCGAAAACCATATTTTAAGAGGTCATTAAATTCAGTTCATTACATGTGTGTATTAGTGATTTGATTAGTATGTGAAGTACTCAAAACAAGGAGAGGAATAGCAGTTCAATAATTTTCAAAATATATATATCAAATAAACCAGACTTTCATTTGGAAGGGACCTACAATAATCATCTAGTTCAATTCCCTGACCAATTCAGGGCTCACCAAGTTAAAGCATATTATTAAGGGCATTTTCCAAAAGCCCATTAAATACTGACAGGCCTTGGGCATCAAGGTTTGAGAACCCTCTCTGTAAAGAAATGCTTCCTATTCTCCAGTGTAAACCTCCCCTGGTTCAGCTTTGAACCATTGCCAAGTGTCTTGTCACTGGATACCAGGGACAAGAGGTCAGCACCTCCCTCTCTGCTTCCTCTCCTCAGGAAACTGTAGGGAGCAATGAGGTTGCTCTTCAGCCTTCTTTTCTCCAAACTAGACAAGCCCAGAGTCCTTAGCTGCTCCTCATAGGACATTCCTTCCAGCCCTTTCACCAGCTTTGCTGCCCTCCTTTGGACTCATTCAAGGACCTTCACATCCTTCTTAAATTGTGGGTTCCAGAACTTCACACAGCACTCAAGTTGAGGCGCTACAATGCTGAATACAGTGGTATAATGACCTTTTTTGACCAGCTGGTATACTGTGTTTGATGCACCTCAGGGTGCAGTTTGTTCTCTTGGCTGCCAGGGAACACTGCTGAATTGTATCAAGCCTGTTGTTGACCAGCACCACCAGATCTTTTTCTCCAGGGCTGCTCTGCACCCACTACTTGCCCAATTTATACTTGTGCCTGGCGTTACTCTGTCCGAAGTACAGAATATGGCATTTGAGCTTGTTAAATTTCATCCCATTAATCACTGTGCAATAGTGCAATCTATCTAGAGCCCTCTGCAAGACCTCTTGTCCCTCAAGAGTGTCAACAGCACCTCCCAGTTTGGTATCATCAGCAAACTTGCTGCATTCAACTCCTGTATCCAGACAATTGATAAATACAGTGAACCGAACAGGCCCTGAAATTGAACCATGAGGAACACTGCTGATGACCAGTCACCAGCCAGATGTAGCCCCATTCGCTACAACCCTTTCAATTCTGCCCTTCAGCCAGTTGTTCAGCCCACCCACCTCACAGTTGGAAAACATGTCCAGAAGGTTGCTGTGAGCTTTGTACAAAGTGCTGCCCATTTCTGTGTTTGATTAGAGTTGCACCACTATAAAGGGTATTTAAACATAGAATCAATTAATTTAATTTGGAACATCAGCATTTGTAATAGTTCCTTGCATTTGTATATCACTTCAACTATGCAAAGCCCTATCCAAATACCATTAACAAAACTTGAAATTTTAATGCATGCTTACCTGTCTAAATTAAAGGAGTACCGCATCATTCTGAATTACAGACTAATTTAGACTTTCTGCTTGTCAGATTAACTTTTCTACCATCCTCATCAATTAACATGATTGTACTTTTCAGGGTTATGTTCAAAAGAGACTATGTTCTGTAAATCTTGTCACTCTGGTAGCAGCAGTTGTTGCAGATTAGGAAAGCTAATAAACCTGATCAGCAGGCGGAGCTCTTTGAGCAACTGGCTGCTAAAGCTTTCTTGTACTGTATTTCTGTATCTTTTAATGGGCCTACCTTGATGACATTGATAAATTAACATCTACTGTCTTGAAAGAAAAGTGCATTGCAATTTGCAATACATGTCTTGAGGTTTCCTACCATGTGACATTGTTGACAAATAGATAACATTACTGTTGTGGTTTAAGCCCAGCTGGTAACTCAGAACCACGCAGCCACTCGGTCACTCCCCCTTCCACTTCCTCCCCCCACTCCTGGAGGGATGGGGAGGAGAATTGAAAGAATGTAACTCCCACGGGTTGAGATCAGAACAGTCCAGTAACTAAGGTATAACACAAACCACTACTGCTGCCACAAATAATAATAATGATAAGGGAAATAACAAGGGAAGAGACTACAATCGCTCACTACCCGCCAACCGATACCCAGCCCAACCCGAGCAGTGATCTAGCCCTTCCAGGTAACTGCCCCCAGTTTATATACTGGGCATGACGTGCTGTGGTATGTAACACCTCTTTGGCTAGTTTGGGTCAGGTGTCCTGCCTCTGCTTCCTCCCGGCTTCCCCTCCTCCCTGGCAGAGCATGAGACTCAGAAAGTCCTTGGTCACACATTACCGAGCAACAACTAAAACCATCGGTGTTATCAGCGCTGTTCCCAGGCTAAAAGTCAAAAACACAGCACTGCACCAGCTACTAAGGAGAAAAATGACTGCTACTGCTGAACTCAGGACAGTGAGGCTCTGGCACAGGTTGTCCAGAGAAGCTGTGGCTGCCCCATCCCTGGCAGTGTTCAAGGCCAGGTTGAATGGGTCTTGGAGCAGCCTGATCTAGTGCGAGGTGTCCCTGCCCATGGCAGTGGGGTTGGAATTGGATGAGCTTTAAGGCCCCTTCTAAGTCAAACCATTCCATGATTCTATGCAGGACCTTCCTATATAGTTGTTCCCAAATCTCTTCTTACTTGATCAGGTGTATTTGGTTTTGTGTGTTTTTTTTCCGAACTGCTTTAAAATACTGCTCCCTAAGAACAGGATTAAAGAGCAAAAGCTACATGAATTGCAAATCTAAGTACAGCGCATCCCATGGCTTTCCAGTCATTAACTGCTCATCATTTGTGTAAGGACACCAAAACTTAAGAGTTTCTGTACCAAATTTGGCAAGCCACTGTAACATGAAACAGACTCCCAATCATGAAAATTTTTTCCACAGCCTTGCTCCCATTTCTTCCTTCTGAGTAGACAATAAACAGACTTTTTTTCATCTCCCAAGAGCTGTGTAATAGAAACAAGAGTGCTGCAAGATGTATGCATCCACATGATTGTTTATTTGGATCACTATAATCTAGACTGATTTACACAAGAAGAAGGGTCCCTATTTAAGGGAGCTTGTTTCAGTTCATTCCTACTTCACACTTACACCAGGACTCCCAAGCCCTATGAGTTAACACAGACATTTGAGAGATGAATTGAGAACACAGACTTTATATAAAGTTTGCAGACATCGAGCAAAAAGAAGCACAGCTGTAATGCACAGACCCCCATTGTGCAAATGACTCCAGCTTCCTCTCTAAAATAGCTTGGAGTACTTTATTATTTCAGAGAAGGTCAGACTCAGATACCAACATCCACTGGCTTCAAGACAGTCTATGCTGCACGTTGTGAGATCTCTGGGTACCCAGCTACCTAGGTCACAGGAATAAATACTCTCCATGTGGTCGAGACCAGAATTCAGCTCCTCAAAAAGCAAACTGAGCACAGCACACTGAACTGAAAGCTTTTGGTTAAAGACAGTGAGCTGACATTTACGATGATAACTGGGAGGGATCAGCTTTAAACTAGTAAGTGTATGTGTGCACTGTGCTACCTCACCTCACCATGTCTTCTGTTACCCCTGCTCTCAAACTGTTGCTCCATATCCTTGGCAATCACATACTCCACATAATTCCAGGGAGATGACTGAACTTGCGCACTCACTGTGCTGCTCTGAACATGGCACAGGCAGAGTGGCCATAGCTACGCCCCACAGACTCAGGTTTTAAGTGCTGTGCCCCACACCTGATGGGACCACTCTTTGCAGCTCATACCTTACTTTATGGTGTGACTGCAGATGACTGGAAAGACCAAGATCCAAGGTGCTTATTACACTGGTGGAATTAATGAAATAACATTGATTGCACTGAGGTTCACCCTCCTTCCGCTGACTGAGCCAGGCTGACAAAGGAGGTCTAAGGGGATCTTAAACTTCCTACCTACTTAATACCAACTAACTTGAAAAATTAATCAAGGAAATTCACATTAATACAACTGACAGGCAAATGTAATTACAGTGTGCATAACATTTAATTCAATATGGTTACTGAGCCTAAAAAGCACATTACTTTCCTTATGAGATTGCTTTGCTATTTATTAGGGAAAAGGTCTTTGTAAAATGACTCTTTATCCAGCTGCTGGGAAGAAAGAGAGATGTGGGAGCTACTCCCATGGCATGGAAATTGCTTTATTCACTTCAGCTAGATTAGCTTTTTAAAAATGAGATGTAAATCAACGCCAGAACTGCATCACTGCTCTTGCACTTCTATAGAGCAACTTCTGGGTGACCACTGTGGAAACCCAGCCTGAGCTGCAACCCTCCATTTCCAAACCCTTCACACAGCTCCTACACACATTCCAAATTGCTGTTTGTCTACTTGTTTTAACATTTCTTTTGTGTGTGCCCAATGAACGTCTTCTTCAATTCTAGGTTTTAAAGCTGTATCAGATGGCAGAGTTTTACCAGTTTAGCTTTCTTGCTTCTTGGAAAAGGAATGAGAGGCAGTGGTGACAGAAGAGTCACCTACATGTAGACCTCGGCAGAACTCACTAATGCCTTTTAAATTAATTTGAAAGGCTGCCTTGGCACAGAAAGGCCAGACCTTCCTCTTTTTAATTAAAACTTAAAACGGAAAAAAACCCAGGGTGAATTTATGCCTTAATCTCCCTCTCTGGTCAAACAACGCAGCTTTCCTCACCCCTAGCAAGTGGCCTTTTTTCCAAGCCCTGCCCTTCACTCATAAACAAAACCAGCCAGAGCTCTGTCTCATTATAGCCTGCACAGACACATGGTCCTGCTGCGAGGGCAGCCCCATGCAGAGAGGTGCACAACAGCAGAAGGAGAGGTTGTCTGCTAGTTTCTTATTATAACAGCGCCGCCGTTCATACAGCGCTGGGGCTGCTTAGAAATTCCACTTTTAAGCCCTGTTCCAAGGGTTTGTAAACCTGGATGGGAAAATTCACTACGGATTGAGTCACCACATGCCGAGCCCTGCTTGTGCAGCAATACATGGTCCCCTGTTGATGGACACTTATGGATCCAGGGCACTGGCTCCCTGAGCCCCATCCCCTCCAGTCTCTTGCTCTCACGCAAGCTGACTCGTGGTCACCAGCTGCAACAGCAAACTGTGGTGTTCATATCTATGTGCTAGAGAAACACGGCAAGAGGGAACAGTGAAGTGTAGATTTTCTCATCTGACTTCAGTTTTGGATTTGGGCAAACTGCGACAAATTTGGCAAGCACTGAAAACAGAAACAGATACGCTGGTAAATTAATCTATTCCTTTTGTTAGCCCAAGCAGCGCTAGCCTTGGCTACCCTTTTGCGCTTTCTCAATGAAGTTTACAACTCTGTCAATACAATTAGAAGAAGAGGCAGTTCTGAATGACAATGCTGGAGTACTTCAACAATAATAATTCTGAAGTAACAATTATAAAATTAATCTAGACCTGACAGATATGCCAAAACATGCACCAGGACAAGCACGATTTCTTGATCTGCAGATCAGATGTTACAGCAGGCCTGTCAGTCAGCCACTGATGAGCGCAACAGCCCTGAGGTTTGAATGGCAGTGAAGACAGACTCATAATTGGAATAAAAGCATGGATTTCTAATTCCTAAGACAAGGGAGGTGCTCCGCATGGCTGCTGATTTGGCTGACGGCCCCTGTGTTCCTGTGGCTGGGATGCAGGCACGGATGTGGGCGAGGAGACGGGCAGACAATTCCTGTGGGTGAAGGTAGCACCCTGGTTCTTCTCAAATGGCAACGCTCAATGCACAGGGCCATCAGCCACAGGTAAGCCCAGTGAGAGCCATGTGTGTTGTAAAAGCAATCCTCTGGACTGTCCAGTCTTACCCGCGGCTGCTTTTCCCATCTGATGGGTGGGAGAGAAACACTGCCCTTCTCTGCCCTGTCTTTAGACACGCACACACCGCGTCGCTTCACATCACTCTGCCATGCTCATTCCTTGCTCCCTTTGGGAACAGCTGGGCAAAAGACATCGGAGACACCCCTCACACAGCCCAGGCTGCCCTGCTCCCAGGGGATGTTGGGGGAAATGCCTGCCCGCTGCTGGGGTCTCTGCACATCCCCTTGCCTGGAGGACATGGTCCTGCATTCACATCAGACAGTTCCACTGCAGCACCAGACTTCTCTTCACAGTGCCTTTGTTAGGCTGAGAGTCCCAGGGAATAATGGAGCAGGAGGTGGCTGCCAGGCACATGCTGGAAAAGCTTCCCCTGGGCGCTTTGGTGTTTTGGGAGGGAAGGGCACAGCCAATACAATGCTCACTCTGTTGCTTGGGTGCTTCTTAACCATGGAAAAGAGCCGAAGGCTGCACTGCCGGCACTCCTCACGTGATACAGATACAGACATAGAGGTATTTGAGAGCCCACAAATATAACCAACAAATATGAAGTGACCCAACTTTAAAAAAATACTAAAAAATCCCTAAGACCCTCCTGTAAGGAGAAGCCTTTCAGCTCCATGCCCCAGGCCATCTTCCAGCGAGCTGTCGCTTTTCACTTCAAAGGTTATTCCTTAAAGCAAAATGAAATATTTACGTTATCCAGCACCAGGCATGAAAAATTTCTCTTTTGCTCATTTCTGCACATGGGTTTGAGACCTGCCTGTAATTTCCTTTCTGCTGTTTGCAGGTTTAGCTGTGAATATTAAGTGTTCATTACTACTAAAACTAAAACTCAACAACCAATCCCAAGGTCAAACCCGGATACTAAGTCCTGGGTCATTTCCTGCCTCAGTGACAGATCTTCCCCAAAACGCTCGCTATCACATCAAATCAATTAGAGCTTTTTCTTTCTGCACCAGAGGTTATCAAGAGCTTATTTCGTCGGTTAGCAGGAGATGGACTTGTGCCCCGCAGGGAACCCTGTGCAGGTTACAGCCTGCCAGACCCCTAGTGATATGCATGCAGTAAATGTAAACACCAGTGCTAAACTTATCAAATAGATTTGGTTTTATTTATTTATCTCAATATATCAAACATATCCAACTTTATTTTCTTCAACCAACTCAGTTAAGAGCTCACTGCATACCCTGTGTAAATAGATCTCATTATATTGCCATTCCGTTTTTGTTTGTTTGTTTGTTTGTTTAAAAACCCAGCTTTAGAGCCATCAGCTCCAAACCAGAAATGAAAAAACAGGTTTATTCATCCCTAAACAAATCTAACTCCTGCTAAATTCAATGTTATTTTGCTACTAATTTCATTTAGGCTAAGAGAAAGTCCAAGGCTTTCTATGTCCCAATCTTCAGTATTAAAACTAGAGTTTTCACCAAATACTGGAAGTGAAAAGCACAATAAAAATGCTACCATTATCCATATACTCCCTGTGCATTTGCTAGCAAAAACTAACCTTTATAAAGGCCAACTTTTCCTGTTAGTTTTGCATTGTAAATTTAATATTGTTCTACTGACCTCACTCCCATTTTTCTATGATAACTTGGTTTAGGCAGGCTCAAGCCATGGGGACAAGAACAAGGTATCTTCAGAGACACAGGATTTACTTTTTGCAAACAGTGGCCTTATCAGAATAGGTGCTGGAATACATCAAGTGAGAGGCTTGATTAAAGCATTATAAGATAAAGATTAATAAACCATTTTATTGCCTTCAGTGTAAAGGACCACAACACACCTTCAACCTGTACCAGATGAGAGGGAAATTCCTCCCTGTACGTGGGAGTTATCATCCCTGCCAAAGCAAGCATGAAACCAAGAGATGCTTAACGACCCAGAAGAACCAATCTAACCGACAAAGGAAAATGAAATGTTCATTTTGAGTTAGCATAACCAAATATACTTCAAATGCAACATTAGGAAGACAACGTAAGGATGAAGACTGCATTCACACATGAGCTATGGCCGCAAGGTGCCAACGTGTCTTCTCAGATCCTATGGACACAAACAAGTTTTACTGCAGGCACAGAGATTCATCCAAACACATCTGGAGCATCATCTGAAGCTGGTGTACACCAGCATGTTAAAATACAACCCCCTTAGTGTAGGGGGCCACCCTTGCTTAACAGTCACCCAACAGGCGAAAGAACAGCACCATCTAAAGAAAACTCTGAAAGAGAGCCTGTTGTCACAAACCATGAAATGAAGTTGTCCTCATCTTGACAACATAAGAAACATAAATGAAGAATAATCCAGTAAGTAAACAGTTCCCAGATGGGGGATTCAAGTATTAGAAAGAAGCTCCTTAAAGCCAATTGGGAGATCAAATATTAAATAATAATGCATTAGAACTAATAAATTAAAGATGAAACGTGCTTTATAGTTTGAGTCAGAAGTACCACTGGCAACATAACTAAGAACAACTGAAGACGGCATTAATCTCTGAATTCAGTGCTGTGACAGGGAAAAATAAACCGGAAGGACTTTAATCCCACATGAGGTTTTATCTTGCACTGGTTTGATCTGGCAAACTTACTTTGAGGTTAGCTTGTTTTCACAACATTTACTAGAGAATGATGACAAGGGGCCAAGGTCCTCTGCTTGGCCAAAGCTTCCCGGCAGCCACCAGCCCTGCCGTCCCTGCTCTGCAGATGAAGCAGCACAGTGTCCAACCTCCGCTGGCTGCACCTCCATATTAGAAGATAAGCATGCCTGCAATCTGTTCCACTTCATGCTAATTACAGACAAATCCTGTTTAGTCTACTCATGAAAGTAAATTGATTTGCATGGGATTATTTACAGGGGTAAACGGAATCTAGACTGGCCCTAAGGGTTTGGGGCTTTTGGTGAGATATCGATGAAATCCCCAGCTGGATGAATTTTAAGTGTCTTTTACATTGTGTTAATACAGGTCACCAAATGTGATAGAGAGATATCCTGCCCCCACCTACACAATGTAACTTTCTCAATAACAGGGTTAGTTACCTATTGCAAATCTTAAGCTTTGCTTTGAACAGCCAAGGGATCTGGTAATTGTAGATAACTGTAAATTTGGGTTTTTTTAAGGTACTCCCAAAGGGACTACCTTCCTTACTACCTTCAGTCTGCATTTCTGAAGGAGACAGATAACACAACGCTACGACTTGTCCCAAACCTTCCCTTTGCCCTGTTTACTCCACTCCTCAGGGATCCATCCATCTCTAACAACGCACAGCTTATATGCCTCATACTTTACTAGCACAGTGTTTTCTCCCCAGGCGTCCCAAGCTCTCAGCTCCCTGCAGTCACTGTTGACACTTCATGCGCACCTACTTTGTAGCCCCTTTGTCTAAGGACAAGGTAATCAGTGCAAGGCAGACAACTTCCTTCCACATGGTGGCTCAGGTGGCTCTAGCACAGGGTAGTCTACCTTCAACAGCAATGACACCAATGACATGAGGAGGGACAGCTGTAACTGCCAGTCTCTGAATTCCAGCTTTCTGCAATTGCTATATTGCATGACAGTGTTGGCAGAGAGGGAAAGGGTGATTCAGCATCTCTCCTGTCACATTGTGAAGCTCACAACTTTGTACCCAGGGCAGCTCCATCTTTCAGCAACTGATGCATCAGGTAGGGAGGACCACAGTTGGTTGGATCCTTGCTTTTCTTTTACATACATGCATATGTGCATTTGTTGTCTTAGCAGCAAAATCTTTCATCCCTGGATGGGTCTCCCAGTGTCTGAGATCACACAGGTCCAGCACAGCTCTAGGGCTCCTCCATCTCAAAAAAGGTATCATAGATTAAATTGTTCCCTCAAAGACCCCTGTGTTTCTGCACTGACTGTTGTGGATTTGTGTATCTACTCTATGTAGAACCACAAATGTAGATCTAAAATGTACATTTGTACATTTTAACATGGATGTTTCTCTCCTGGATACCTAAACTCAGGTGAGATTAGCCCTGTCTGGCTATGACCCATTCCCTTCCTCAGGCCAGGCCAGGAGCATGGTACTTCTTGGGCCTTACTTATGCTCAGACACCACTGAGATGAACTTGCTGCATCCAACAGAACGGGTGGGATTTGTTTAAACCATTCCAGGTTGGAACATTTTTAAATGTCCTAAATGTTGCACCAGCTCAGAAAAAATCCCTTTGCTCCGGCTCTCACAGCTGGGTGGCTCCATGAGGAGGTATTTTTTCCCCAGAGGCAGATAACCCTGCCCTTTAAAGCTCAGCAAATGTCAGGTATTTACAGTGTCACTGCTCCTCTCAGATTTCTAAGGCCTCACTGATACAGATACTCAACCATATCCAGGGCTTGTACAAGAGAAGCTTTTTTTGTTTGTTGGTTTGCCTGCCCTAACAGCACTTAAAAGCTTTTTAAGCAGTAAATTCCAAGTCAGCTACAGAACAAGAGACAAGAGTTCCCTTAACCCAGCTCATCTGCTGTCCCTGTGATCCTTGCTTACTCTTCCCATCAGTGACCTCACGTTAACATGGCAATTTTCCCAGTTTACTTCTCGTATCCACCACAGCCACTCCTCTGCTGCTTAGGACAGGCAGCATCTTTTTGGTAAGCAATTGCAGGGGTGCAGAAAGGCAAACCCCAACACCCTGCAAAACCCCAAGTCTGCTAATGCACAACAGCAGCAAGACAATATCCTGCAGTCCAGATGCATGCATAGTTCCAAGTCCTGGGAGTCAGTGAGCACCATAAAGAATTATATTATGGCCCTAAAATACACCCCAGTAAACACCCCAGCCTTCAGCAGCTTAGGGTCAGTCACAGGTCTCCTGCCTGCCAGTACCCACAGGCAGTCTATCTGCAAGCCAGTAAGCCTTCAGGTGATGAAGCAGACCCTTTGCCAAAGTCATATGATGTGTTCCTTACTCCACAGCATCTCAGTTCATAACATCTCTGGGATTTGGCCAAGGAAACAGGCTTGTTCAGTCACTTCATCCAGCATCCCCCACTTCCAGAGAGGCTTATCTTCCCTGGTTCAGCCTGGCTAAGAAATGCTGGAAGGCATTCGGCTTTGCTTAACCGTGGGTGTACCTAGAACCAATATCACAGACAGCAATGACAATAGAAGCCTGCAGTTCCCAAACTTAACTAATTAGAAGGACAAGAAAAATTCAGGCAGGACTGGGAGATCTCCTCTGCTAACTCAGTTTATTGTCTGTATTGACCGGCACAATCTGGCCAAATCCCCAGTGCAAACACGCAGCTTTTGCCAACATCTTCACAGAGCCAAAAAGTCTTAATTTGCTACAGGAAATGCTCATTTTACTGTATCTTGTACATCTGGCAACGGCCAAAATGCATCTAACTTAGTCAACAGTCAGATGTGATGAAACACAGCCAGCATTCTTCCACTGGTGTAACACAGAGCTCAGCAGACGAGCTGAATCCAAAATGCGAACACCGCTGAACATCAGATGTTTCTACATTCATTTTCAATTAAATGTTTTTGTGCAGGGCTCGGAGAGAGAAAGAAGCTGTCTAGAAATATGCTACATGACAGAAGTACATAAAGGAAAAATAAACAGAAGCACCTACACAAAGTGCAAGCCTGTGCCAGTAGCATGACAGAGAATCATAGATTGGTTTGGGTTGGAAGGGACCTTCAAGATCATCCAGTTCCAACCCGTGCCACAGGCAGGGACACCTTCCACGGGCAGGGACACCTTCCACTAGAGCAGGTTGCTCCAAGCCCCTGTGTCC
>JANHGB010064332.1:14781-31408 GCA_026283785.1 Coracopsis vasa | reverse complement strand
TGCTACCACGGAGTCACAAGGTAAGGCAGTTGTTTCCTAGAAATTCTTTACACAGGTACTTAATGTTTATTTCAGTCCCTGGGAGGTCATGGTTGAGACAATGTTAATTTTTGGTATTGAAGTTTAGCATTGAGGAAAATCTGTCACATTTTTGCTATACCTAAGTGTTTAAACAATCTGCATCCTTGCAAGATATGGAGGTTTTGGAAAATAATTCTTTTGGGTTATTGTTACTTCAGTGTTTTTTTTTTTAAATTCAGAGGGTTTCTATGTCCTAGTAAATGTCAGTGCTGACCTTTTTATTTTCCTTTTAAATGCTAAAATATATATTTCTTTCTGAAAATTTTAATATTTCTTTAATAAGATATGAATAAAGCCAAGATTAAGATCTTGAAGCACTGCTAGTATCTGAGCTAGTGCATGTGTTAGTTTTCCTTTGTGGGACAGTTTCTGTCTTTGTTAGAATCATGAGGTCTCATGTTCCGGACTTCTGGGAAAGCAAGAGTGCTGCTACAGACAACCACAGCTTAAAAAGATTCAAAATGTAGTTTTCCTACTTTGGTATTTTATTTTTATTTTTTATAATTGTTAATTATAAATAAGCTCATTTATGGATTTGTATGATAAACAGGTATAAATCTTGTATGGGACATGCTGGTTGGCCTTGATAAATGTGTTGATTGGGTGCTGCTTGCCCTACAACCTCATACTCAAGATATTATCTGGTATCCTGGATCAAAGTGAATATTCCCACACCCTCTTCAAAAAGAATGATTTCATCTAAATTTGTTTGAGGAAATATGGAAAATAGATGAAAATAAAACATTAGGGCTTTATGGCATCCAAAATCCTCCCCTTGGGACTTAGTTTGAAATCACAGATACACATCATAAAGATTGGTCCAGGTACTGACAAAAAGAGTTGTAAAGTTTTGACACTGAAATCCTGATATTTATACTTTCTAATTAAAAGTCAGTCATAGCCTTAAAGCAATCTTTTTTGCATTTGGTGGTAAGAACAAGCAGCAATAGGTGAGGCTTCTGGAAGAGGATAAGAAGTAAAGAAATGTTTGTTTATCTCGATGCCAGCATAGCCAATATAGATGTCTAGATTTCTGTGATAAATGGATTTCCTGGGGGTTTTCTTCCACTTTGTGCAATCTGTGCCATTCATAGACAGCAGTATTTTAATCAGTTTATGCTAAAACTGTGTGAAACAGTAGGTGGATGTTCAGTGTTGAAAAGGCAGGGTTTGGCAGGCAGAGTGCCTGTTGCTGCTTGGTGGAACACGTTGTAAGTAATGTTATCGCCTGGGATCCGGAGAGAGGTGGGCTTGACCAAGTTGTTCCTTTTTCTGATCTCTGCCCCAGAAGACCCATCTAAATATAAGATATACCTTCTGATCTGTCCTTTAACTTCCCCCAAAATGCCTTGCAAACCCCAGTGGTAGGTAGTCATAGAAAACAGGGAGGTAAGGATGGTGCAGATTGGACTTCCTGTGGAGTTAGAGCATTTACATCCTCTGTCCCTAATGATCAGTGTTTGCTTATAAGCAGCAAAGAAAGAGCATTCTGAGGTAGCATTCAGGAGTTAAGAGTGTTGAGGTGGAAGTGAACAGCTGGGGAAGGCAAGATTTTTGGCTTAGTGGAGGAAGAACTTAATGCTTAAATAAGGCATCAAGGAATCCTTAATATCTAATTTGTGCAGGACCATGGTTTATGATGTCTTTGCCAGTCTTTACCCAGTGCATTTTGTAGTACTGAAATTCAAATTTGAAAGAAGATCAGACCTTCCTGTACGATAGTTCCTAAAATAAGCAGCTTGTACTATTAAATTGGCCTTCTGAGTACTTCCTTTCACTTCTGTTTCTGAATAACTTCTGTTACATAAAAAGCACTGCTCAGGAAGAAGCTGAGGGCTCCAACTCTCCTCTGGGATTAAACTATCCCACTTCAGTGCTCTTCTTGAATGCTGAGGCACAATTTGCATACTTTAAATAGCAAAGTATTTCTTGAGATTTTCAGATGCATTAGCTATCTGTTTGCATGCATCTCACAATATAACGTGGTAGGTAAAGATTTTTGAGGACCTAACAGGTATTAGTGAGAGAGTATAAGGTACAGTATTACATATAAGCTCTATTTTTACAGGCAAGGAGTTTATGAAAAAGGTGAGTTAAGTGTCAGGACCTCAGTGCATCCAACTAATCCCTTGTAATACAAAAAGAGTTGAACCAGTTATTATTTAAAGAAACATCAGCAGGAAATGTTTTTGAAGCATGGCAGTTTTACAGTTATGAGAATTTCTGTTTGCTGAAGCAAAGAAAATTGCAGAGACAAAAGTAGTGAATTGGCTGATGAACTGGTGTAGGAACTGATGAGAAAATGCTTGTAAAATCCCAGGTCACGCAACTAGGCAAGGACAGAGCCAGGAAGAGGATTTGGACTTTCTGATTAGCATACAGAGGGTCACAGTGAAAAAAAATCTCTGAAAGCACAAACTGCTTTTCTCACCCTTCCCCTTCATGCTGCCTTCAATGTTGCTTGTGTCCTTAACCCTGCAGCTTCAGTGGAGGCTGTTGCACCTCTCTAAAAGAAAACTCTTTGTACAGTGTAGTAAAGAAAACAGCTGATCTAGTGAGTCTTACTGCTGTGTGAATGCTGCTGTATGTATCTGTGCAGGAAAGGGCTAATTTAGTCTTTTTTAATTCCTTTTATTAGTCTGATACTAATCATTACTTTTTCCATGTGACTCCAGGCAGCAAGCATATAGGACGTTTCAAATATAAAGGCACAACATTATTTTAATGTAAGATTTATATTGTTGTAGGTGGCCTTTGGCTTGAAGAAAGAGTTTACTGAATACATACATTACTCTGTTGTGCTTGTGACAGGTTCTGCTCATGTGTAGCTCTTTCTTTTAATCATTGGACAGGAAGCAGTATTCTCATTAGTAACATCAGTGGTCTAGCACAGGGGAAAGCATGTTTGCTGACTCTGAGGTAAAGAACATGTTGCACCAGTGGTTGTGTTTAGCTGCTGCTTGCATGAAAGAACTGCACAATTCTGTGTGCTGAAGGATGGGGTAGAAGGTGGATGGTTGCGTAAAAAGGAGTAGATAAGTGCTGGAGAAAACCCTCTCTTGCTGCAGTCTGGGAGGTAGGAGTTGTTAGAGCCGAAAGAGCTGTTACTAACAGACTCAGGAGAAAAGTAGTTGTGTCTTGCTAATGCACTCAGTGAGTTATCATTGGCATTAAAACCACTTGGATTTAGCAGAGTAGAGATAATGGGCCCAGCTTCATTGAGCACTGGCTAATGGAAATCAGTGTGGCATTGTGCTGCTCTGGGGCTCTGTACGGCCTTCCCATAAGCAGAGGGAATGTTTATGGAAACGAGATGTTAGGTTCAAAACGAAGAGTTAAAAAAAAACCCCAACAAAACAACACCACCAAAAAGCCAACCAAACAAAAAAAAAAAACCAACAGGAAAAGGGAGCAGGGAGGTGATAAATTGCTGATATTTTGTCCCCTTTAGCTTGACTGAAATGGTGCACTTTGCCCTCATTTAGATTTGGGAGTATTGGCCAAGCAGAGGAAATCTGACATATCCTCCCTACTCCTGCCATATGCAAGGAGTCGTAACTGCATACTGACAAATGAATTATGTACTTATGGTCTCTCTGCTGTGTAGATTCTTGAAGAGTCCTCATTCCAGTTGCTGTGCAGTTGTCAGCAGCACCATCACACTGTTATTTTTTTCTCTTTTCATCTTGATAGAAAATGCCTGTGCTGTGCACTGTTCTGTTTTGGTTGGGCTTTGTTTTTCTTTTTCTCCTTCTGGCCCTTGGGCTCTGTGGGAGGCATGAACTGTGCTGGGAAGTTAAAAGGGAGGTAGAGAACCAGAAATACAGCTAGCAGATGGATGAAAGTAGATGTAACCTAACAAAGGCCACCCATGTTATCTTCTCTGGTCTTTTGACCCCCCAGAATGCATTACACTAGCTTGGATTGCCATGAACAGGCATACCTGCTCCTGCTGGCATATATATAAATATATCTCAAGTGGAACCTTCTTGAATACATCTAAAGTCCAAGAGTTTTTTCCTCCCCCAGAAGCTGTAAAACTGTGGTTGAATCTGCTGTTAAACCTTTTGTCTGTCCAGCAGTTTCTTCATCAGAGCTGTGCATGTGGTTCCCAGCTTTTAAGTGCTTTAAAACTTCTTCCTGATGTTAATAATTCCATGACATTTAACCACTTAAGTGGAGTTTCCAAGCCTGGACCTTGCCTAGAGAAGCCAGACTTTGATCTTTATATGAAGAAGTGTTTGCAAGTGAAGACATGTAAGACAAGGTAGTTCACCTGTCTGTAAGGCCCTGCAAAAGCACTGCTGAGAGCTGTTGGTAGCACTTGCGAAAGCTTTAAACCAGCACAGTTCCAGCTGGGGGCAGAGAGGAGGGTAAGAAAGAGAGCATAGACACATTGCATCTTTACTGCGCCTTCTTACATTGCCCATTGAACTGATCAGGATACTTGGACAGGTTTAAGATTCCTCCTTTGGACAAACCCAGCTGGTGTGCTAAACTAGGCTGCCGATCTAAAGCCATTCTGGCAGCAAACTCTAATGACTATTCTAGCAATTAGTGCAGGAAAATCTTGGAGGAAGCCAGGGTGGACCAGAGGAGGAGTCGCTCACTTGTTCAGATGACACCAAACCAGACAGAACTGGAGTTACTCAAAACGGAGAGGACAGTGTTTCTGGGCAGGCAGCAAATAGTTTGTGTCATTTGTGCAGTACGACTGCAGGGGAGAGAAACCAACAAGAAGTTAGTTGAAGTGCATTTTCAGTTGATTTGAATCTCAGGGTAGGCAAAGAATACAAAGAGGTGCTTTCTGTAAGTAGTGTGGTGTTAAAATAATGGAGCATTACAGAAGCTTCTTAAGTAGACTTCCTGCAATTAATTTTGGTCCTTTCAAATCACCTCACCTTAACCTACAAGAGCCCCTGCAGGCACGCTTGCAGGTAGGAGTAATGAAAAAGGGCTTCTGTCTGTTTTCAGAGCGTGAGACAGAATACAGAGTAAAGAGATTTCCAAAGATACGTGAGGCAGCTGGTTACCAGCCCCTCAGGGAAGTCAAGGTAATTATTTGCCATTTCTGAAGTTGCAGGCATGTCTTCACCTTGCCTTACCCTCCCACTCCCAATGCCAAGTTATTCAGACAAAAAAGGATAGCAGAGCATTTGCATATCCACATTTTAGATGAAGTTTTGTCACTTTTTAACTTCAATATTTAAGGGATATAATCTTAATCAAACATTGGTTGCTGATGGGCATCTCAGATTGAGGGCACAGAGAAGATATGGATCCTAACCTGGACAGCACAGAACAGAAAGAGCAACTGAGGGCAACTTTTAAGTGCATTTGTTGTTTACTTAATCACCCAAACAAAGCAACTATAGTTGACTGCTTCTAGTAGTGTGTCCTACTTTAGGGGAAATGTTTAGAGGGAAAGGAACTAAAATGGGACTAATAAGTTAAGTGGTCGATCACTAGATGCCATTAAGCCAGTCTGTTAAACGCAAAAATCTGTCTCAGTTGTCCAAATTGTATTTCGTCTAGCAGCAGTGTTTAGGTAGTAAGCAAGTAGCAACTATAAAATACTGAAGTGACTGATCTGCTGAGAAAAGAAAAACTGGGATGAAAAGTCCTTCGAAAGAGAAGTGCTGGAGAGAGAGAAAAGCCCCAGTGATGGTTCTCTTTGCTATAATGCCAGTGTTTCTTCTTGTAGCTATTTTCACTACACTTCAGCAGAGAAGGTGAGAGGTCTAAGCTGTGTGCAGCTTCTCAGCATGACTAGGAAAGCTGGCACGAGCTATACACCTTTAGCACTCCTGTTGTCATTGTGATGGTGATGGAGGGCGGAGATGTCCAAGGGCAGCCTCGATCCTAAAGAAGGTCCATGGCAGAAGCATTGCTGAACTGAGAGGTGGCAGGATTTCTACTGCCAGCATTTACAAGCCATGTACCTTTTCCTTAGAAGGAAAAAATAACCCATCCCAAAAACAGGGGTGCTGTGGCCAAGGCAGAAATTTTATGGTGCTTAGTAGATTTTACGATGAGACACCTGGGACCTGGGCCAGCAGTTCGTATTCTGCTAATGTTGGCATCCACCAAGTGACAGGATTTATCCAAGTGGAGTATGTGCAGGAACAGAGACACAGTGGATTATAAACCATCACAGGAAGAGGCTGTGTGGTCATCCTGATGTGACCCTGACTCATGTTGTTACCCATTTTAGGACCTGCTGCCGCTGCGGCCTCTCTGGTGTCATTTTCTGCTGGGCTCACACAGAAGCCTTTCTCCAGTGATGTCGGCGTGGTTCACTTTAACAAAGTGCTTGTGAATGATGGGGACTATTACAACCCTAATACAGGTAACAACAACAGAATGGACCCACTGAGATGCCAGACAGGCAGTAGCGTGGGTTACCAGTGTTTGGTGCTATCTCAGGCCTTGCTGGCATTGAACAAACAAAATAAGTTAATCTAAACCTGGAATAAAAGCTTCCTATGGATGTGGACAGGCACACACTTTGCCACTGCTGATTTTCTGCAGCTGTCTGGTAATTTTGAGGCCCACTCACCACTGTGTCAGCTCTGCCAGCACAGCTGGTTTTGCTCCTCACCCACCTCAGGCTGGCTGAGCCCAGGTAGTAGAGGTGAGGTTCCTTGCTAACCCATTTCACTGCAGCTCAGCCAGATGGGTCACCCGGGGAGAGGCAGATGATACATACTGCCTCCCCAGTAGTAGTACCTGGGGGCTGCCCCCTCCTCAGGCAGAGTGTGGTGTCACTCGAGGGTGTTAGGTGTGCCTTAACCTACTGGGGACTGGCACAGCATGTGGGTGCCTTTCACCTCATCACCCAGCTCTGAGTCATGGTGGCTGCTTAGGCCAGGAGGTTCCAAAGGACTTGTGGGCTCTAGTATAGAAGCAGTAACCCTTTGTCTTCATGACTGCTGCCAGTTGGTCTGCTATCCAGGCTGACCATGTCACAGTTATCTGTACATAGCAACGGGTAACCCATGTCATTTTATGTTTGTCATTGTACTTGGAGTGATTAGGTCTCTCCATTCTGAGTAACTCGGAGGACTCTTTTGCAGGCATTTTCACATCACCATATGAAGGACGCTACCTGATCACTGCTGTGCTGGCCCCAGAGAGGGATGAGTATGTAGAAGCAGTGCTGTCTGTCTCCAATGCAAGTGTAGCTCAGCTCCACACAGCTGGATACAGAAGGGAACTGTTGGAGTATCACAAACCCTACTCAGGGAAACAGACCTGTGGTGGTCCTGGGACGTTCCACCTTGTTCTTCACCTCAAAGCAGGAGATGAAGTAAATGTCGTCGTAACAGGAGGCAAACTGGCCTACACAGACTCTGACGAAATGTACTCCACGTTTAGTGGAGTTCTCCTTTATCCTTCCATTTCTCATGTTTAGGTTTACCTTGAACAGGAGAGAAGGGTAAGATACTCAGAAGAAATTAAGTGTAATAAAATTCAAAGCTTTAATATATTCAGTTTATATATTTGATTTCAGTGATGGGTTTATAGTCTATACTGAGACCTTTTCCTTGTCCCGTTTCCAGATGTAGCTACAAAAGACATGTTTCTGTAGCTAAACTAATTCCTTCCCAAGTTCTTGTTTACCTGCACAAACAGAACAACTGTTTAAACAACAAATACGTTTTCGATAGATACTTCTCCACTGTGCTCTTGCTGTTCTCTATTAAATTGTCTTTGCAGTGCTCTCCCTAGTTTTTCAGATTGTCCCTAGTTTATCAAAGTTTACATCTGAAGTTTACAATTGTGGTCAGCTATTTTTATGTTTTCAGTAAAGCAGGGCCAGGAAAGTGAAAGTGTTATTGGACATGGTCAATAACTTTTTGTGTTATTTAAGACTACATTGGGTCAAGTGCTTTCTTACAGACAGTTTGTTCAATGCAGTTGCTAAAACCGTTTTGGTGCAGAGCAAAAGGATACTCACCTGTGTCAGGTTTCTTTTTACTTTAAGGCCTAAACACATTGCTTAGAGACAGGTGACTCATTCCAGTCAAGTGGAAGCAGCTGTGCAGGGAGAAACTTGCCTGGCCTCGGATTTCCATGTGCTTTTCTACAGCAGATGTGAGCGTAAGGTGCAGGTGCTACTACTGAACGCTTCAGAACAGTTATTTTCAATGGATACAGTGGGAGAGATGATCAGTTAAGCGTGGTGCTCTTGAGATTAAAGCTTGCTGCTTGAAATTAATAAAACAGGTCAGAAGAAAATGAATTGTCTCTGCTTAGCTAGAAAAGTTTAAAAACTTTGTTTCTGGCACTCTCACAGTATTTGCATTAAAAAGGAAGTTTTCTTCTTTGTAAAAGAGGAAAAATTGTTGATAGAGGAAAATAGTCTTATTGTGAAATGCACAAACCAGCCATCTGCACCAAGTTTTTGCTCTAACAGCCTCCTGCATTATGCTTTTGACTGAGGTTTGTTTTAACACTCAGCATCTGTTTATATGGAGGAAGCAACTTTCTTAGTTAAAACAGTTAAATACATTTGGGGCAACAGTATTTTACTTCTCATACTGGCCATTTCTCTGTGGAGATAACAAAAGTGATGGTTTGGCTTTTTTGAGTTAGCATTTGATCTCTTTTGTGGCTGAAAAAGAAATCTGGCTGTGCTTTACTGAGAGCAAGACTGTTCTTTTGTCACCTACATATTTATATAAACTGATATTCTTAATAGTCTGTTCATGCTGCATAGAGTTGTATTTATCATAGAGGTTTGTGTAATATATTTTCCTTCTTACAAATGCAGAACAGCTTTTTATGGTATAGCCTCAGAACAAACAATTCTTTCAGGTGAAGGAAGAACTCCCTGTGCTGTAAAGCAGCACAGAATGTTTAGCTGGAGCCCTTCCCATCTGAGGAGGTCAGATGAAAACTTTGCCTTGGTTGCATAAGTTTGGAATTGATACTCCCTAATTACCCTGTTTCCAGGCGATGAGATGGGGCCTTCCCACAACAAACTGTCACATCCTGGAAGCTGAGCTGCTTTGGGGAAAAGCAGGCAGAAAAAGCTTTCTCTCCACAGAGGAACTCTGAATCAGTCCCTTGCAGCTAGGATTGCACTGGAGGAGCTGTGAGCACAGGAAGGAAATTGAGTGGGGTTTTAGTTTAGGATCTCTTGGCACCTGATTTTCAGAAATGACGGTGTTACTAAGAAGCAGAAGGTAGGACTGGATGTATTTTGTTGCAGGAAGGCTGTTTGTATGAGAGTAGCCAAAGCTGTACGCTGAGCTTGCACTTCACAGTGTGATAAAGGGAGAAACGAGCCCCAGCTCATTTCCCTTCACATTTGTCTTGACCTGCGCTGGAGCATGAGGCATTAGCATGCAGTTAGCAGCCGTGTGCTTGTTCAAGGGGGGCATAGGGGTTCTTTGTCTTAAATCAACAGCCCCTTTCTGTCCCATGCCTTTCTAGGTCTCAAATTTGAAAGGACACACAGGAAGGATTGTTTTCTGTGTTTTCAAAAGCCAGTTCCATCAACCACTTTTTAAAAAGCAGAACTCCTTGTAATGTACAAAAGCTAGAGAGGCACTTCTCCTTTTAGGCTATTTTTCCACTCTCCTCAGGAAAGCTGTGTTCTCTAAGAAGTTGGCTCTGGAGTACGTATGACTCAAGTATTGTTAGATTATTGTTGCCTGTTCTAAAAATGACTCATGGAAACAAACAAAATGAGCTGAGCGCTTAGGGAGACCCAGCTGGCAAACACAACCCCTTTTCTTCCTTTCCTTCCCCCCTCCCTCCAAGTGAGGCATTTTTAAGAATGAATTTTTGATGCTGAGATTGTTTGAGCCCTCATAATGCAGCGTAACTGGTATCTGTACACAGGTATAAAGTATTCCCTAACTATGTTACAGCAGGGCCCAATCTCAGCCATGTATTTTGAGGACAACTTTTAGAGCTTTTAAGGATAGTTTCCCATCTGCCATCTCTAGCAGCACAGTGGCTAATGCTATGACCTTCTACAGGGAAACTCTGTCTCAGATTCCTGCCTTTGTTGAGGGAGACTTGACCCTTAATTTCCACTTCTTGGTAATTGCTGTAATCAGGGTTACTGGCTCAGTTCTCCTGATGAGGTTATTTTTCCTGGATCTTACAAGGTAGAATATTCACCCAGCTGGGAAGAGGGCAGTGCTGTGGCCCCTGAACAGCAAAGGGAGGGGGGAACCTGAGTCTCTGCTCCAGTGAATGCTTGGATAAAACATCATTAAAGCAGCAACTGGAAGGGACTGAAGCACAGACTGAAGCTTGCTGGAGGTTTGCTCCATACAGAGCAGCCCAGCTTCAGAGGAGGAAGCAAAGCCCTGCTCCAGGGCACCCAGAACCCTTCAGTGAGAATCTGCAACAGAGCAAGAAAATACCTGCACTGAAAGGAACATTTCACAGTGGGCTAATGATTTGACTGCCATATCCAAGAGCATCCACAAGCTCAAATAGGCAGCAGCTGTTAACCGAGAAAGCCTTAAAAAAACCCAAATAATCCTGCAGGTGGGAGCTGGAAGGCAGGTATGCTGCCTGGTTATAAATCATGGTGCTGCCTTTTAGATCAGCTTTGGAGGTAGGTTTGTGATGCAGTTTACGAGGACTGCAAGACTCCAAGGCAAAACAGTATCTGTTGTGCCAGGTGCTTACCCGTTGACACTGAAATGGGAAGAAAACTGAACAATGCCAGTACCAAAACAAGCAGAGTCCTCAAGAAAGCGTCACATGTGAGACAGATAGATAGGTAAATGCCCATTGCCAGGTCTCTAGCAGCATAACATCGTAAGACACACCAGCATGCTGACAAGCCTAAGAAGCTCTGCTCTGGCCAAAAGTGTCTCCTACAGTAGCTATAGGGAAATGCAACAATGCCAAAGATAGAACAGTCATCTTCCCAGCACAGTTTGGAGCAAAGCAGGAATGCCAAATGTGTAAAAAACCTACCTCATTATTTTAATTTGCTGTTAAGACTTCAGACACAGCAGAAACATTTCCATATTGACTATGCCAAGTAATGGGGGTTTTCTGTGATATCCCACCACGTATAATATTTTTGGAGCACACCAGGTTACCTGCAGCAGCTTTGTGCAGTTCTGCTGAGAGACTCTAGCCAGCGCAGTGAGGCCAACCAGCCAGTTGAGTGAAGTTATAAATAGTCAAGGAAATAGAGTGAGCTGTAAGTGGAAAGCACAGGAAGGCAACTTGAAACAAAGTGCACATCACCACCCAAGGCGGCTTTAAAACGCACTGGGAATGCATGGAAAAGGGCTCCCTGGCTGCAGCCAGGAGCTTCAAATCAGGATAGAACTGTCTCCTGAGGATGCATTGTGCATTTGGAAGTGAGTTTTAGCTGCTGAATAAATAAATCAGTCTTTACGTTACGGTCCAGTAGTGGATATGGATCCATTTCACCAAACCTACAAATGCAGTTACCATCTCAGCTTGAGTTGGAAGGACAATGTGCTCCTCTGAGACTTGAGGAGCAGAAACACTTCAACTGCCAGTTGCTCCCAGGTATCAGCATAGAGTTTCAATAGTCAAGTTACCAGGAATACCTGGAGGCTGTGTCCCCGGTCATCACAAAACAGACTTGTGCTCGAGCCAGCACCAATCCTCCCGTGACTGACGCTCCAGATGAGACAAGATGTGGAACAAGAGCTCTGCTGATTCTTTGTATGCAGGAGACTTCAAAGAACATCTTGTAACATGCTACTACATAGCTAGGCAGGTTTTGGTATTTATCCATTTTGCTATCTGGATTGTGAAGAAAAAGGGAACATTAATTTTCCAGCAAAAAAGAATAGTGCATTTGAGAGTATGCTTTATATGTGCATGTGTATACATATATATTCATGTATATGTAAGAGAGAGTATCCAGGAACATGAAGAAAACGGTGTGATGGAAAACTGCAGATATGTCCAAATAAAGCCTGCCTCTTCTGTGATGTGTTGATGCTCTTTTGCTTTCCAGTGAACACAGCAGCACTGTAAGCCAAAATTTTTGCTCTCTCCTCCACCACCTTTAAAACTGCAGTTTCACAGTCAAACTGGCTTCTGTCAAGCTTGCAAGTGTATTTTAAGTGTTTATTGAGTCTCAAGCACCGTTATTTAGGCTTTGTGGTACGCACAAGTTCTGTCAACACAGTTCTTGCCCATTTTAGTTGCTCATTCGGTGCCCCGATTCCCGACATATAGAATAGATTATTTCAGTTGGAAGAGCCCTACAATGACGGATCTAGTAAAACTGCCTGACCACCTCAGGGCTGACCACAAGTTAAAACAAGCTGTTTTAACAAGCATTGTCCCAGTGCCTCTTAAACACAGGTTTGGACATTGACCACCTCTGTTTCATCATCCTCTACATAAAGAAACACTTCCTAATGTCCAGTCTAAACCTTCCGTGGTGCAGCTTTGAACCATTCCCACATATCCTGTCACTGGGACAAGTGGGGGCTTTATTAGGGAGGGAGAGATCAGCACCTCTCTCTCCACTTCCCCTCCTCAAGAACCTGTAGAGAGCAATGAGGTCTCCCTCAGCCTCCTTTTCCCCAAACTAGACAAGCCAAAGTCCTCAGCCACTCCTCACAGGACATTCCTTCCAGGCCTTTCACCAGTTTTGTTGCCCTCCTCTGGGCACATTTGGGACCTTCACATCCTTAAACTGTGGAGCCCCCCATTGCACACAGCACCCGAGGTGAGGCCCCATCAGCACTGAATACAGTAGAACAATCACCCCTTTTGACCGGCTGGTGATGCTGTGGGTTCTGCTGCACCCCAGGGTGCAGTTTGCTTTCTGGGCTGTCAGGGCTTACTGCTGATTCCTATTGATCCTGCTGCCGACCAGCACCCCAAGGTCCCTTTCTACAGGGCAGCTCACCAGCCATTCCTCTCCCCATCTATACTTGTGCCCAGCATTATTCCATACCAGGCATAGAAACCGGCATTTGGACTTGTTAAATGTCATCCCATTAATCACTGACCAATGCTCCAATCGATCTAGATCTCTCTGCAAGGCCTCCAGTCCCTCAAGAGAGTCAACTGCACCTCCTAGTTTGGTATCGTCAGTGAGCTTGCTAATGGTGCATTCAACTCCTGCATCCAGGTCACTGATAAAAAGTGACCAGAACTGGCCCCAGGATTGAGCCTTGAGGAACACCACTGCTGCCTGCTCACTAGCCAGGTGTAGCCCCGTTCACCACAACCCTTTGAGCTCTGCCCTTCTGAACAGCTTGGGCCATGTTGCTTATTCTGACCAGACCATGTACATGTGAAGTACCATCAGAAGTGGGTAACAAGATTACAGAACAGCAACAAAGGAAAAGAGAAGGAAAAGGCAGCAGGGGAAGACTGGAGCAGAAGAAAACACCATGTGTCCGAGGTCTCAGTGCTAGGGTTAAGAGAGACTGGTAACCACCCAGTCGTTAAAGCTGAATTCAGATTAATTCAGTCTAAATGTGAATGTTTAGCCAAAACTGTACCTATCTGGCATGCTTCCTTACAAGCCAAAGGCTTCTGTAGCACTCCCAAGGTGGTGGCTTACCATCGCTTGTAATTCTCCCAATGCACAGTTAATTGTGCCCTGTTCAAATACTATACACAAAAGCCTTTAATGTAAGCCCTCAGTCTCACACAGTTCAACATCTGTTCTCCCACCAAGCCCAGCTGCTGTCACAGCCATTTGGCAACCACTTCAGCCATGGAGAAAAACACCACACAGGGTTACAGCGCTGGAGTCTTTGCGCTGTTCCTTGCTCCATGCCCCTGTGAGGGGTCTTGGGCATCTCTGGTGTGGGGCAGAAACATCAATGTGCTTTTGATTAACTTCTTTAAGGTGAGGGGAGAGGAGGAAAAGCAGTGGGTACAACACATTGCACAGAAGCAGCCCCCTGCCAGAGAAAAGACCATGACAAGCTCTTGCTGTGCCCAGCCATGAAACCTCCATAGGCCCTGAATTGTTCAGGTCCCTTCGCCTGTGTGGCATGCAGGGCCTCTGCTGAGCAGCCAGCGACTCACTGCCCTGCTCAGCACTGGCCCCAGAGCTTGGCTGGCAACCACAGCAAGCGGGAGTGTGCACATACCAAACCAAAATGGCTTCCCAACCACAACGGCACAGGGCTGGACATGCGGCCTCCTGGGGCCCTTGCTGTACCAAATGCATGGCATGACTGCAGAAACACCACTCTGCACACACAAAGTGCCTGTTCTTGGAAACAGTGGTTCTGTCTTTGTGCATTTAAAACTGGTGCTCCACGACAGAAAATCCATCCACCAAGAACACCACTGGACTAAGACAGAAAAAACGCCAGCAAAGAAACCTTTTTGCAACTTACCTGAACACTTGTCATACATAGGACATGCCACTCTTGTATTGTGTGCACCCACAGAGTTTCTCGCTGCATGTGACAAGCAAGTATGGAGACTCAGGAGTGAAAGATGAAGTGGCAGTGAAGAGAGCACAGTGGGAGGAATGAAGTGCCCTGGGTGTGAAGAAAAGGGCGCAGAACCACAGGGGAACCAAATAGAATTCAGATGATGAAACCCCAGCAGTATGCTGTGTCTGGCTGCAAAGAGAGCGAATGGGTGCTGGGGGCAGCGACACAAGTGACACCCTGCAGAAGGGTCAGAAGCACAGCACAGCTCACACACTCGGGCAGATCTGTTATGCCTGTATGTGTGACTGCAGGAGCTGGAATTTCTAAGGTAGGCTTGCTGGCTGGTTGTATTTGCCAACAGCAGAGCATGTTTCTGCTGAAAGCTGAGGCCTCCTTTTCGGGATGGTCTCACAGTTAATTGCCTCAAGCAATTTAGCAACTGTGGTGGAAGACAATACTTTTTTTGCCTTGAAAGGAAAAAGTTAACTTTGACAGAATTAGCATAAAACTCCAAATTAGGGCAGACTTACAAGGGCTCAAACTATGCAGTTGCAGGATTTTCCTCAAGGCAGCTTGTGCATCTCCATCATGTATCTGTTACCCGATACTATATTGTTAATGCATGTTTGTTATAACCCAATATTGGTACTGGCATACAATGTAAGTTTGATGACAGCAATTATTTATCAGTTGTATAAATACTCTGAGAAAACTGAGTATGAGAGAGAGCAAATGTATCACAGATAAAAACTTGAATTCCATGTGAAATCTGAGCACAATTTAAATAACCCTACATTTACTAAATTAGCAGTACAAGAATGGAATTCCCAAGTACAAAGAGAAGAAAATTGTAGTTTAAGTTTGTTTATTGTGATAACATTGTTCTGAACATCAATAAACATTGCACTGAAGTGTGGGTCACTGTACCCAAGATAGTCCAGTCTTAACGAAAATCACTGTATTGGTATGATCACAGATTTGACAATTTTAAACACATGACTTTATTAGTGATTGGGTTGCTTAACAATCAGGTATTCCACATCTTCAACATAAAAATGAAACAAATGGTTCAAGAGTTTTCCCACTCTCAAACCAACATTTTAACTTTCATCTGGAAGTAATTAACACTGTAAAAAAATCCAAACCAATTCCATTCTATTCAGCAGATTTTAACTTTGGAAATTAAAACTTCTTCAGGCAAAAGTGACTCTTTAAAGGCATCTCAATTTAACTCCGTATTTTTGATGTTGTGGTATAAATTTGCATTACACTCATTTAAACAACTCTCATTCGTATGACAGCATTTTCTAGAAGACTTGTATGAAATATTAACATAAAATCTCATCTCTTCTGTCTTTACCATAAACGGATTCAAGAGTTTGCTTCAGAAGTTCCATAATGGAGTTGACACAAGTGTTAACATTTCTCCAGTTGAAAAAAAAAAACCAAACAACCCAAAAAAGTTTTAGGAGGAGTATACCAGTGATGGGAAGCTAAGGATACACGAGCCAGGACTGCACATGCAATTGTATACTGTCAGGGATGAGTGCACAACCTTTGAAGTACAAACATGCTTGGTACAGTAAAAAAATCCCAACAAAATTCCCAGAAATGTGTACCACTTGAATTCCTGATCTTTAAATCATTATAGAAATGGGTAATGTCCAAGTCACTAACAAGTTTTGAATTGCAATGTTCCTTGTTTACTCCCAGATAGGTATCACTGACTCAGCCTTTGACAGGGTGCCAATGCCGAAAGGATCTGCATCTTCAACAACACAGTCTTAACAGGGGGGCGCATGTGCCTACAGACACATGCACATAGAAGTTCCTCTTTCATAGAAAGAATGATTTTGCTTGTGCTAATTCTAAGTAAGTATAACACAACTTGCTCTCAAACATTAGTTTCAGGCCATTTCTCTCGACTAAGGTAACAAAGGACAGGCTACTGCATAACTCCTGTTTACTCTGCTTCATATTAATATTGCAGCACAAGCCTACAGTTTGATAGCAATGAGATGTCTTTTATAGAGTCAGTAAAGTGCCAAGCAGTCCAAATTACACAGGTAAGCAGTGACAGGTACAGTGTCCCATATTCTGCCCCTAAACTGGGATAACAAGCAATCTGAAAAGCTTCAAATACAAGCCAGATTTAGAAAAAGAAAACA
>JANHGB010064332.1:4245-14681 GCA_026283785.1 Coracopsis vasa | reverse complement strand
AAACAAAACAGCCACTCTGCCCTACTCATATCTGAAATACTCAAGAACAGTTTTACATTTTATCAAAAAACAAATATCAAAATTGTAGCTGTTACAGAACAAAAAGAATATCAAAATTTTTAACTAAGCATTTTTTGGACATCCCTATAATGCAAAAGATCAGGTTAGCAGAATGAGGAGCTCTCTACAACCACACAATCCCCATATTCAGATCAGCTGAAATTATATGCATTTGGAGATACACCTGATACTATTTTTACTCATACTCGTTTACTCATTTTTTTCATTATATTCATTTAACTCAAGTCCCCACCTTAAAATCTACAGCTCATCTTTATGACAATCTGAGAGGATGAATGGGACGAAGAGAAAAAAGACCAAGTAATAAGAAAAAAAAACCCTAACCAAGAAAGATATGGCCAAAGCTTGGCAACAATCTGTCCTGTTTGGAAACCCATTCCCAGTTTCATTAAGTGCTCTTATTTTTAGAAAAGCCATGTAAAAACAGGGCCTCTAAGAATAAGCTAAGCATGGTAAAGAAAATTTTGACATCTGCAAAGGACTGTTTCCAGAAAGGCAGCTTCACTCCCTTTATGTAAAATATAATCTTTAGATAGAATATTTCATCTTGTAATTAAAATACTTTATTATGTTGGACTCTTATTTATTTAAAGGATTTTAAGTGACTTAAAAGCTCAAATTCCATTGATATTCAAAGCACTTGGTGAGCATGAAAAATTCAGTTTCTAATGAAGTCTACGGAGTAAAAGGTAAGAAAAACAAGATGAATACATGGGAATGATGTTTGTAAGCTTCTGACAGTATCTGTAAGCTTCTGACAGTAAAAAACCCCAACCAACCAAACAAACAAACCAACCCAGTATGAGCAAAATATCCTTTGAGTTGAATCCTGTGAAATCCACTTAAGCACAGAGTAGACTGGTGACAGGACTAAGAATTTGATGAAAGAGTCACAGAAAGTCTTGTTCTCGCTGCACAAGAACAAGGATGCCTTTCAGTTCACTGACATGAATGGCACACCATGACTGATAGGTGTGTTTTCTTTTCCAGTCTCATACTCCTGCTTTGAAAGAGGGATTCTCTGTTGATTTTGCTTGCCTCCACTCTTCAGTTAATGTTTTATAAGCACAAGAATACACCAGAGTTTTGAAACGGTAATTTCATTTATACAGTGATCTAAAAATGATACCCCCAAGCAGTTCACCAACTGTCCAGCTGGTGTTACATCAGAACTGTGGATTAAGACTACTCAGCCTGATAAAGGAAAGAAAATATTCCGGGGGGGGAGTATGACTGTGAAACACTCTAAATGTACTCTTCTGCAAGTAGTGAAACCAAGAGAGCTCCTTTCCCAGCTCCCACTCGGAGCTGTGTTGGGAGAGAGCTCACCCCAGAGCCTGGTGAAATTAAGGATGTTGCCACTTGAAGAATAATTAATGCGAGGCCCCAGTAACTCACATAAGGAATGACAGAAAAGACTGTGCCCAGAAAGCCCAGGAATGATGTATCAATAACTTTAGTCCTTAAGCCCTTTGAGCTAGTAGAATGATACATTCTCACCACAGACTTGTCTGAAGGAGGTTAAATGCACTAACTCAGCTTAAAAAGCAGAACTACTTTTGCCTTCAAGTATTTTTTGAGAGAAATACTAGCTGCTTTTACAGCTGATAAACACTGGACTTGGAATGCAATTTGTTCACAGGCTCTGATGTGAACCTGAGGAATGACCAGCATGATGTTGATGAATAACCCAAAACGTAAAGGAAAAAAAACCAACAAACCAACAAACCAAAACAAAACCAAAAAATAAAAAAAAATAAAAAAAAAAAAAAAAGAAAAGAAAACAAGAACAAAAAGGTTTTATTCTGCTCTGCAGTATTTAACCATTCTCATACCTGGAATCTCATTGAGCTGCATTTCCTTCCAGCTACTGAAAACCTGCAATACAGAATTCTGGAAAGACCTGCAGTAGACAATTAAAAAATTAAATAATTTTTTTAGTATTACAATTCCCTGAATATAATCTGTACATACTTTTACTGGCCTACACAGCAAACACACACGTGTGTATCATCTCTGTGTTGAAAAAGGAAATTAAAATGCCAGCTCCCCAACTCTTACAGAAATGTTCAAGATTTTTCTTGATGGAAACTGAACGTGACAAAGTGCAGCCTGAAAACAACAAAAGCCATACAAGTATCTGAAGACAACTTTCATTTTAACAAGCTCATGAAATAGTTGAAACATTGCATGTAAAATAAGTACTAAGCAGAATTAGTCTGAGTGTGAATTGTACAAGCACAGCCTTGTACATGTGACAAAAGGCGTATTTACATTTAAAGAGGAATTTTATGTCTTCAGAGCCTGTCAGGCTAGTAATGTCTACGCATTTTCTGTATTTTAGCTGAGAAAGAGCACACTGGTCTTAGGTTCTGGCTCCTTTCAAAAATGGCCTAATTACCCACCTGAACACGAGACCATGTTTTTTATTAGTAGGTCTGACATTCTATTTGGCAGTTTCCATACACTTTTTGGCTTCATTTTAGAAAATACACTATTAAGACTAATAAAAAAAAAATAAAAATCTACATTTACACCAAGGTCTGTATTGATGAAAATGCAAAGTCATAGTTTACCTCAGCTCTAGTTGCCCTGAAGCACTTGGGTACCATGACCATCAATGACAGGCCAATTTCAAGTGCCTTAGAACAGGTATATCAAGACAAGCAATAAAGAAACAAACAAACCTTAGAAAAAAAAAAATAGACAGTAGCTTTGCATTTTCTTTGTTTTAAACCAACGGAGTTAAAGTGATTTCTTTAGTAAGACTTATGGTACCAGTATATAAGTTAGCATCTTCGTTAAGAAAGTTCTTCACATTTAAACTGAAGTTGAGTAGCTGAATATGAAATTCCATCTCTAGGTAAGAAGTATTTTTCAGGCCAGGTCATCCATGTTAAGGTCAGGAAGAGACTCTCTCCAATAGCAAAAGGAGCTGAATTCTGGGCACGGAAATGCAGAACTCTGTTCTTTATTAAGCAGTGGGAACACATATTCCACAAGTTCACTGAGTCTGTAATACCTGTATTAAAAAAGAAGAAAGACCATTACTTAACAGTCTAGTCACTGTTCAGCTGTTGCCAAAAAGGAGCTTTAGAAGTCTAGACCAGAAAGCTATAGTCAAATATAGTCAAATAAGGCACCACTTCTGCCAGTTTACTTTTCTTGAAAAGTTTCAGTTAAGTATCCAAAGCTGCAAGATTTTCACGTCACATGTAACAGGAGATCGAATCATCGTGGTGACAAATGCAATTATTCTGTAATCTCATTTCTAAAAACTTTCTTTAGCTGAAATAACAAAAGTGATCTTACGAAGATTTGTTTCCCTTAGTCCGTTCTTGGATCAGTTCACCCTTTGGATTCACAGTAAATATTCTGCAGTCTGGAACTCCCACTTGCATGTAGGCATATACATCCTGCAAAAAACATGAACAAAAGCACATGCTTCGGTATTTCCTCATTGAATGTGATATAACAAACAAACAAAAAAAAGGTGATCCTAAAAGCTTACAGTAAAACTATCCTTTAACAAAATACCCCCTAAACAACAGCCAAAACCCCAAACCGAACAAAACCACACCAAACGTACACACACCAGAACAAAATATTTCCTCTGTCCCAAAATGCTTAATTCCATTCCCAAGCCTGGGACCACGAACACACACGAAACCTGTACCACACGATACCATTTCTTGTGACAACATTCTTCTTACAATACTCTCTCTCCCTAGCTTAATCAATTACAATAGCATTGAGCTGCACAGAAAATATAGGAACTGTAGGATAGGAAAAAGGATTCAAGACTGAGGAGCACTGAATTAATTTCCTTAGGTTAGAAAGCTGTCAAAACTGCTGAAAAAGAATATGGAAAGGTATCATATATTTAATAAAATTTTAAGAGTACAAACAGATCCTTGTAACCTTTCTCATACAAGCAGTTCTAGCAGCATTTATTTAAGGTATCTGCATGTGGGTTTTCCTGATCAGACCCATAAAAGCATCAGTGTCCCATTTCCTTATTCAAATTTAAATAGACACAAAAAGAAAAGCCTTTTCCTTTGCTTCCCAAGTACTTCATGCATTTTAACCCTTCAATTAGAAAGGGGCAGACTTACATTGGGCCTGTTTCCAAAAGCAGCATAGAAAGGCTGTTTACTGGGAGCAAACAAATTCTTGATATCATTCAAACATTCGATTTTGAACTTTTCAGGCTTCTTTTCTATCACTTCCCTAAAATAAAATTTCAACAGTCAAATTCTAAATCATTATTTGACAGAGGATATCCTCCTTCCCCCATTTATCTGATATTTATATTCCCATTACTTCCTGTTGCTAACATTGGTAGTTATATAGACATTGGTCACTAGTTTTTAAAGAATGATACAAGAAACATAGAACATTCACTGTTTTCCAACATCCATAGTAAAAAAATAAGTAAATAGCCTGTGCTTAGGCTAAGTAAATGGGATGAAATTCCCATCTGTGAATGCTTTTGCTGTAGATGACTATCTGAATCAGAGGACCTAATCAAGTAACACATAAGCTTGTTACAAGTCCTGTCTCTGACAACAGAGTGCAGAAGGCCCGTCAGTGGACCTAATGGAAGTTGCCGTCATTGCTAGCCATGAATCAGGTGTTGTTACTAAGAAACCAAAACAAAACACAGAAGCAAAACCAAAGAGACCTTTCCACTATTAGCTCTTCCCAACAAGAACAGGTAGCCTATGGCTGGTTCAGAAGAGCAACCAAGTTGAACCACAGCTAAACTCCATATTGCTTTTTAACTAGTCATATACGAAGCACCCCCAATACCACAAGATCGTTTAGTGTGACAGTCTATATTCCCCACATTTTTTATATTTTCCCTCTATTTGGTGCAGTAGCACTGCATTACAATCTTTGTAGCTATACTTGAAAAGACAAGATTTTACTGATATAAATAGAAACTAATATTAATCAGTTATGGATTAGAGGAACGAAGAAAAGGCAAAGTGAGCTGCTGACATTGTGTGTCTCGTAGCCAATCCTACCATGACCACGGAAACAGAAGTACACTAAAACTGAAATTCAGACAAAATAAATAGTTTATAAATGATCACTAGAGGGACACCAAGTCTCAGCAGCCGATCTAGCACAGAGTGTTAAGTTTGGTTCCAGCTGTAATTGTTAGCATGCCAGATTTTTTTAATCTGCTTCTGAGGTGGGGAGGGAATGGATGTATAAAATCCCACTTGCTTACCTATGAAAGGCAGAAAACAAACTGCTGGGGGACAACATGAGAGGGCCCCTGGGGAGAATTGTTCCTTTGTCATTCACCCAATGTAGGTATCCTCTGGTCATATCTGCCATCCCAATGGCACGGGCAGAACAGTACAGAAACTTGTAGCCATTTCTAGAAAAGAATTATCAGTTAGTTAGTTAGGCTATTAGCAGAATTTGTAGCACAGAGTGAAGGATGGATAACAAAAAATATTCACCAAGCCCCTAAATTTTTCCTGTAGACTTTGCCGTTTCGTTTGTTACACAGATTTGTACATAGTTACTGCACACACAAAATGCTTGATTCAATTAAGCAAATAATTCCAGCTCTTCTGTTATGCACAAAGAAAAAAAAGTTCAGGTTATCTCCAAGGGACTGCAAGGGACCACAGACAAAATTTAGCCGCAGAACGAAGGCCACAAGAACGAAGGTCAATAATAGATTCTAAACCCCAAATATTTTTGTGGAAAGAAAGACTACTACACTTTTAAGTGGATCATGAAGTGTCTAACAGTTGATCATCCTGTGATCCCCCTCAATAAGTATTATTTCTGGCATCACTATACTTTTGGAAAAAAGTTTGCTAAACAAAGGACCAAATCTGAAAGGTGAGGAAATATGTAGGTTTAAGTTACTGGACATAAATATTGTAAGGCTATATACCTCTTCGATGAACATTACATTTATATAAGGATGCAGCTCGTAACACTTCTGAACTGAGCAAGCACCTCACCACTGCTGCAAGAGGGAAGGTACATGGGCTGTTTCCGCAGGTTCTTGCACATCACAAAGTAAGCCCATTCCATTGACTAACCCGGAAAAGTAAGGAGAAATTGACATTTTGCTGAATTACTTTTCTATTGAATTGCATCAGCTTATGTCAGAAGCACAAAGTGACAAAAAACTTAAGACAGGCCACCAACCTTCCCTTTGTGGCAGTGGCAAGTTGTTAATTATGCTTACGTCAGAGCAAGATCTATCCTAAGGAGCATTCACTTGAATTTGGTAGCAAATATGTTAAAACACAAAATATTTATGCGTTGGAAGGACACAGTTTAAGTTTGAATTTATACTGTACCATGTTTGTAATAGACTTTGTGATCAAATCAAGCTGGTGGAAACATGCATACGCATGAGTGACTGAATTATTGCTATTATGGTTCTCTTTTGTAGTCAAAATATTAGTTTTTACAAACTAAAATGCATAATCAAATATTTGTGAAAGGAACTAGTAAAAGTTGCGGCTTCCATTCCTGTAAAAATATACATCTGGGGAAAGAACTTAAGTTTTGATTGTGAATGACAGAAGTAGCTCACTTCTCAACATTCAGACCAACAAACTGTAATAACTTGCATAATTATTAACAACAATCCAATTACCTGCCCATTAATTCCTGAGTTCCAGAAAACCCTGATTGTTTCATAGATTACATACTTACTCATTTATGGAATGATAGAGTTTTGCAATGCCCTGATGCGTCCAGTCCTTGCCAAGATGAGGGAGTATATGTCCTAAAGCATCAGACCTAAAAGTGAAATCAGATAGCTGATGCTAAGTATCTGAGTTTTGTTAAAGACAACTACTGATGAATGTCATAATGAGTATTTATAGAAATACGACAGCAGAAGGTCCTAATGATTTTGAAAGAGAATTAGTAACTACTCCAGACAGAGCAATTAGTGGTGCAATACAGCACAAGTCGGTTCCCAAGTTAACCTGCAGCTGCTAAATCTGGAGAAGTCTAACTGAAAGGGCAGCAGTCACATGGTAAACATTATCACCTTTTAAAAGACATTTTCTAGTCTGCTGTAAATGCAAGTACAAATTCAAACCAAAGCAACAAGTTTGGGGTTGGTTTTTTCCATTACTGTTAATGAGTATTTATTTAACAGTCTTCTTAAATGAAGTTTCTTTATCTTATTTTGAAGAGCAGAATAGGATCAATAAAGCAAGATTAAAAAAAACCCAAACACCTCCCCTCCCCCCCCCAAAAAAAAACCCAACAAAAAACCCCCACAAAAATAGTAAAAAAAGATACTTACTTGGTTATTGTTCCATCAATGTCTGATATGATGATTTTATCATTCCAGTTCCAGAGATATATTGTTCCTGCACAACGGCAAGTCCCTTGATACTGGGTTGTAATACTAAATACAACATCATTAGGGCCATCTCTGAGCTTCAATTTTGCCTTTAGAATAAAACAAAATAATTGAAAATGTAACTAACTTGCTCTCTCTATAAGATTTTTAGAATCATAAATGAGCTACAGAAAATGGCTAATATGCTGTTCCTCATCTATTTTGATTAACTCATCAAAAAGTGAACCACGATTTAAAGCTGACACAGTTTTGCTGGCAAGGTCTGTTTTGTAGTCTGGACACATGTATTTGTCCATAGCTCCTGTATCTGCTTACAGCAGCAGATATTTAAATCTCTGCTACTGTAATTCTTGGTATTACAGGTGACTTACAGTACTATCAAATGGAACTCCCAGTTTGCTATAGTATGCAACAGGATTTTCTACTTAGTGGACGCTTTCCTCAAAATTCTTCCCTGATAAAAATCATACATTTAGACAGTAACAGAACTAACTTATAAGTTAGACTGCAATGAATAAACTGCATATCAATTTAAATGTACATTATTAGACTGTTCACATCCCAGGATATCCAAATTGCAGAAGCCAACAATGTCACTTTTTTTTGAAACATCTTCATATAGAAGTTTGATTATAGAACTTTGGATTTAAAAAAAAAAAAGAAAAGAATAATTTCTTCCAAGCACAGATTCTTAAAAAACACAACAGAAAAAAAAATTAATCAAAAACTCCCTGCAGTTGCCACACGAGCACAGGAAAATACTTCAAATTTCTTTTAGAATTTTATATTTATCCATTCCTTTTAGAATTTTATATTTATCCATTCCTTTCTGCTACTGCTAGAAAACCAGGAAAAAGTCTAACTCTTACAATCAGAGTGGAATTATGAAGCATTCTATGTACCAGAAAGGCATGCTACTCACTATTTGGTCCGAAGACAGTCTAAGTGACTTCTTGTAAGATGTAATGTTCCCATGGGTTGGATGCTCTACTGGGGGAGAATCTATTTTCAGGGATTCCTTCAACTCCTGTGATGCTTCATCACTAGAAGAATCATCTTCTGGAGGTCTAACATGACATCAACCAGAATAAATGTAAGCTACAGAAAATCCTTCTTTAATGGTGTAAGATTCCTATTCAAGACTAATTTCTGCTTATGCTGATGATTTGCAGCTAGCCTAATATCACAGATTAACAAAGTCCATGGTCTAGTGAATGCCCACATAAAGCTAGTATATGCCAATAAGCAAGTGAGACTTGTAAGGCATGCTAGTATTGGTGGAGCTCTAATATCACTATTACTAGTTGGCTCCACACATGATGGGTTTAGTAAAGACAAAGTGTCAGGTGGTCACTAATACTGTGTTGATGAATTAGGTAAACTGCAGGTGAAAAGGGGTACTGAATGAGTAACAGTGTTTTGTTCTTTAAAAAAGCTGCCACAGTTACTACATAGTTTAAACTGTGGGTGATAAGTTAGTGGAGTATCTCACCTTTTAAGGTTATTCACAGACTTATCTTTTCTGCTAATTAGAGATTTCAAGATTAAAAGCAGCATTTAATTTCTCTGAAGCATTAAATCACAATCTATTTAAGTTTTTAAAATCCTTAAGACACCAACAACATTCACTGGTATCTTCATAAAATCATGGGAGAATATGCACAATAAATTACCTAGACTAGGACAGTTTTGTGCTAAATGCCATTAGTTGTCAACCACAATCTTGAGCAACTTGTGCACTGTAATTAATACTATTTTATTGTTTCAATTATTTTATGTTACAAAAAATTGCACACAGTTTATATTATTCACACAGTATTAGGCTTTTACAAGAAAAAAAAAAAAGACGAACAGTATGTCAGAAACAATACGACTGTATTTACAGAGTAGTGGGTCATTGCTAAAGGTTACCATATATGTCTTTGTTGTTCTGTCAGTTATGTTACTATTTAAGAAGTAAACACAATAGGATTCCAGAAATAATTGTAGTGTATTTGTAGTTCCTACAATGTTTGCTGCCACATTGTTTTGCTGAATTGTTTGCTAAATACATCTGGCTCCTCTTCAGTAGTTTAGAGGAAAATGTTTCTTCCCACAGTAAATTCCTAATGAATTCTTCATTAAAAAAAAAGACACTATTCAGTCCACTAAATAGTCTTCAGGCAGGAACACACCTGCTATTAACTTGCTCTTTTATAGTTGCTGGCAGTTCGTTTGCTCTTTGCGTCTCAGTTTTCCCCTCTTTTGCCTCTGGTATCTAAAGCAACATGATAATAAAAAGCGTATTGACATTTTAAATATTTTAAACTGATCCAAGTGAATTCACAGTTCACATTTAAGCAAATAGCTACCAATATAGTACATAAACTTTATTAAGTATCAGAATTGTTCATTCCTTAAATTATTTAACAAAAGGATGCTTATGAAAAAATGATCCATTAAAGCTTTTTTTTTTTTTTTAATTTCAGGAAACAAAGCTCTGCATGCCAGAAGTTGAAACTGCTAGTTTAACACATTAAAGGAGCTGTCAACCTCTAAGCTTGTAAAATTCACTTGGGGGTGGGGAGGGGAGTAAATTTAAGGCACACACTCAAGGTTTAGAAAGCTTAAGACTAAAATGGGGTGTCTCAGCACAACATCTATTATGCAGTACAGCACCTACTAATTTATTTGCATGTACATTCCTAAAACATACTGCAGTGACTGAAGAGTAGCTCTAACAACTGCTTATGCCTTAGAAGAAAGAATTTGAAGTGTATTGTGCAACAGCTGAACACAAGAAATTCTGCTGAAGCAACTGGTAATAACAAATAAAGGCGTGGTACTTAAGACTTAATATACAGAAGCAGCTACAGCCACTGCAATACTGAGTAACTTTCAGCTGGCTATCACCAACACAGAGCTCTATGAGCATCACCTTGCATTAATATTGACAGTTGTAAACACCCCTGGGTGCACAGTTTGATAGGCTTCTAGGAAGTCATCCTTATCA
>JANHGB010064326.1:0-14354 GCA_026283785.1 Coracopsis vasa | reverse complement strand
GGGGGACCTTGTAGGATGGCCGTTCAGGAGCGGGGCTTGGTCCCTGAGGGAGGCCGGGGAAGGCAGCGTGAGGGTTGGAGGAGCAGCGGGCGAGGCCCGGCCGTGCCAGTGGGGACCGCGGAGGAGCACGGGGCATCTGCTGTACCCCGCTGGGGCCACGATCTGTGAATTTAGCGGAAAGTGCTCAGAAGGTGAACGTGTTCTACCCGGGTTATAGCGCAAGATCAGAAGAATATTGAGCTTTGAGGTTGCTGCACTGTAAATTTCACTGCTCTGGGCTTAACGAACTTCTTAATGATACTGCAGGATAACAGAAAAATATGCCCTTGAGATTCAGAGCAGTTGGGTCGCTGTGGAAATCACGGCTACTCAGGGCTATAGTGAAGGATAATTTTAGAAGAGTGGCAGAAAATGGCCGCAGGATCTCAGCTTTAAGTGATCCTAAATATTTTAAGATTATGAGGGTCTCAGATGTTGTGATATTTCCAGCGTTTGCTGTGAGGTATCCGAGTTTTTCCAGTACAGATGCTGAATTAATTTCTTGGATTAGCAGAATTCGTCTGTGTTGTTACGTTTAGTCCTACCATTGGTGTTAAAGGAGTGGATTGGTGTAAGACGTTTGTAACTAATGTGCTCGGTGATTAAGGAGCTAGTAGTAGTAATAGTGTGACCATCTTAAGAACAAATCTACTGAGAGCTATTGAGATGAATAGGAAGTGCTTTGCTGTTTTCCAGCAGGTGTTTTTCCTAGGGCTACTTCTGATCATAAGTGTTTTGAGTCTTTCCTGGAAGAACTTTTTAGGAATTGGTACTGTAAACCAGACTGCTCTATGTGAATAAATGTAAAATTATGTATTTAAAAACTTTTAAATTTCATCTTTGCTTTTACCTGAATTTTTTATGAAGTTCAGTTTTGCTGATGTCCTGTGCTTTAGGTATCATTGGACTTGTCTAAATAAGAAATTTCAGTACTCTTAATTTAACTTAGTGTAATAAAACTGGATCCTCATTTTTTGAGAATCTACAAACCCATTTAAATGGATGCGGCTTCTTTTCTACAAGATACTATGTTCAGTCATACAGCTTGTGATCAAGCAACCTGATTCATCCACTTGCAAGAAAAGTTCAGCAAGTGTTTAGAAGGTGAATGTGGATTTACTATTTAATTACAGATTAAATAAATTTGCATATGTGAGGAACTGGGAAATTGTGTAAAATCCACTCCATGTCACAGTATGTAAAGTTGGATCCCTGAAACTTTCCAGCTAACATTACAAAAAAACTTGAGATGTTAATATCTCAATTTGTGTAGCCTCTGTTTGCATAGACATTACACTATCCTGATTTTGTATATTTTGAAATGCTTCCCTCTCTTCTTTGCAGGTTTTGTTCTGCCTGAAAGAATTCAATGATTGAAACTATAGATACTTACAGTTTCTTCTTGTGAACACCCAGCATAAATATGGAGGCGTAGGCACCTTAAAGGGACAGCAGTCTGAACTCTGGGAGGTAATTCTGTGCACAAATAAAGAAACTAAGGCTTCAAATTTTATTTTTTAATCTGAGGATTCTGTTTGCTTCTGTGTGCCATAAGCATGGCATACAGAAACAACTTAATTCAGTGGCATAAAGCATTAGAATGTCCTGACACAAAGCAGTTAATTTATGTTAAATTTGATAACTCTATACTCGTAACTAAGGCACCAGGTTAAAACTGAAACACTTTGCTCTCTGTGCTGACAGTTATAGACAGAAAAGCCTGGGGTTACTCCAGGCTTGTTAATGGAGAGTTCATGCGTCAGAGGCAGTGTAGAGGATTTGTTTATCTCATAGCTGAATAGTCAAGATACGTGGAGTATAAACTAACTGTAGTCTCAGCAACTATTACAACGATACACAGAAGTTGAAGGTTGGGGGCTTTTTTGGTGTGTTTTTTGTTGTTTTTTTTAAGTCTAGTAGTAGCAGATACTCCAGATCAGTTCAGTGATGTCAGTTCAGAGCCTCTTTTTTCATCTGCTGTTTGAGCTTGGTAAACCATTATTTTCAGCCTCTTAATAAGGTATACAGACTAAAATCTTTACATATGTAAGCTGTCTATGGTGAAATAGTTCTTAAGTCACTTAACACATGTTTTAGTTAGAAATGGTGTAGTTTTAGTTGCCCCCAATTTTAGTTTCTTTATTGACAAAGGATTTTGGTTAAACCCATTTGAGGTTTTCCCCCTCTGGATCCCACCTCCACTAGCCTGACAAATTAATACTACTTTCCCAGATATACAATACAAGGAAAGCATGTTATGACCAGATGTTACAAGGGAAAGTCCTTTTTGACATGCTTTCTTCAATTCCCAAAATGGGATAGGGCAGCTTTTACACAGGTAGCAGTTGTATAAATTAAAGTACAAAAGCTTCCCAGATGTTTAAAGGCTGTTAATCATGGGACTCATTCTGTTCACATATGCATTCAAAGTTGCACATTAAAGTATTTAATTTTCAAGCTTTCTTTTGTACAGACGGGGGTTATTCCAAATTGCCTTTAGTGCACACAACTACCTCCCAGAGGAAGACTTGTCCCATTCTTCCAAATATAGTCCATTATGAACATAGTGGAGAACAGCCCTTTCTTGGCTAGCATCATGAAGCGGAGTGCTCTGTGTGGTGAACTGAAGTATGACTTAACTTGTGAACTCTACAGAATGTCAACATTTTCTACTTTCCCCATTAACGTGCCAGTGTCAGAACGGAGTCTTGCCCGGGCTGGATTTTATTACACTGGTGTGCAAGATAAAGTTAAGTGCTTCAGTTGTGGCTTAACATTGGACAACTGGCAACCAGGAGATAATGCTATGGAAAGACACAAACAGCTGTATCCTAGCTGCAGTTTTATACAAAGCATGCGTTCATTTAACAACCTTGGAGTGCCCTCTCATTCTACCTTTTCATCTCCAGTTGTAAACAGTCTCTTGCCATCTCTACATTCCATGACACTTTCTCAAAGTTCAGAACAAGTTGGATATTTCAGTGGCTCTTTTTTCAGTTTTCCTCAAGACCCAGTAACTGCTAGGGCAGTTGAAGACCTTTCGTTCTTGAGACCTAAATTTCACAATCCTCACATGAGTACAGAAGATGCTAGGCTGCGCACTTTTCACTCATGGCCACTGACGTTTATCTCGCCCGCTGATCTGGCAAGGGCTGGACTTTACTACCTGGGGACAGCAGACAAAGTTGCTTGTTTCAGCTGTGGTGGTCAGCTGAGTAACTGGGAACCGAAAGATAATGCTGTGTCAGAACATCGGAGACATTTTCCTAATTGCCATTTTTTGGAGAGCCTCACCCGAGACCAGCAAAGTTTCAATGTTTCGAATGTGAGCATGCAAACCCATGAAGCACGTGTTAAAACATTCATAAATTGGCCAACTAGAATTCTAGTTCAGCCTGAACAGCTTGCAGATGCTGGCTTCTACTATGTAGGTAAGAAAAACTAAAGTCTCTAGGTTTACTCATATTGCTGTGTCATCATTTACATAAATGGTGTGAATGTTTGCTAGATATTTTGCCTTGTTTCTTTTAAAGGCCACAACGATGATGTCAGGTGTTTTTGCTGTGATGGTGGTTTAAGGTGCTGGGAATCTGGAGATGATCCATGGATTGAGCATGCAAAGTGGTTTCCAAGGTAACTTGCAAAATCTTTGGCATAATTTGTTCACATCCTTAATACTTCTGATTTTGAAAGATACGTACTGTGCTTCATAGTTCTGTTTAACTTCACTATGTGATGTACAAATTCACTCCTTTATTTGGATGTATTTCATGTACCTCTGTTTAAAAGCTCTGAAGTGCTAAGGTGACTTTAAAACAGTTCTTTATTAAGCATGATATTTAATGCTTTCCATTTCATAATTAAAAGCTGTGAGGTTGTGTTGTTAATGAGCATACTTACCTAAGAGAAGCAGTCAGCAGACAGACTGGGGAGAGCAAAGGCTGCTGAGAAATGAAGTAGAAGGAACATCTAACCCTCTTGGTCTAGTTTTGTGCCCATGCTGAAAGCTATTGAACCAGTCTTTCGGCTTGTGCAGTTTATTTTCATAGGTGTGGTAAGGCTCATGAAGATTTCAGCAGCTGTTAATATGTCTCTTGGAAAAATGATGTAACTTTTTAACATTCCCCATAATTAAATGGCAGTTGCATATCTAATTGCTCTCTGTGTCTGTGGAAATCTCTGCCTACATGACAGATAGCTGCACTTAATTTCAGGAAAGCTAATAATTCACATCATAGATCAACTAGTCTTTCATGGACAATTTACCAGCTACTGTTGGACTACATGATATACGTAGAGTTAAATGACACCTTTACTACCTTTTGTGTTATGCCTGTCAGTAGATGAACTAAAGAGATCTGTTCTGCATTAGTGAAGTAGATCTGGCTTTGATAGTGGTTTTAAATGTTGCAAACTTATTTTGAATGATTTAAGTGGGAGATAAGAATACGGAGATGTGAAATAGAAACAGTTTATCACTGTAGTGTGTAGTGATGCTGACACTGAGTCATTTCTCATGACATGCCATTTTGATTAGAAGTGATAGCAGAATGTAAAGCTGCTGCATTTATATACCTAAGCCTACTGATGGCTGAATGTCATGGAAAGCTTTATCAAAGTGTCACCAGGCTACATCAAGCTTCCAGTTAAGAGAACTTTTTCCTTTACGAAGGAAGAGAAACATATAATTAAGTTATGCTGTGTTACTGTAAAGTGTTTTATTCTTATGTATCTTTTTTTTCCTTTGGCAATAGAAAGTATAATTCAGTATACTTAATCTTTCAGATGTGAGTATCTGCTTCGTGTAAAAGGAGGAGAGTTTGTAAGACAAATTCAGGCCAGGTTCCCCCATCTTCTTGAACAGGTAAACTTTACTGTTCTGTAACTTTTTTCTCTTTAAAAAGACTGCTACATTCTTCTGGGGAGTTCAGTCCATCCTTCTGCCTCATTTCTGCATACCTTTCAACTGAGTTTCTGACGTGATAAATGCTCTTCATGAGCATAGAAATTAAGCCAGTGCTGAACCGTGGCTAGTGGACTGGGACTAGTAGAGATTAACCTGTACAGATACGTATGGAAAGTGTCATGAGCCAATGAGCTCCTTTGTGTCAGGAGAGGGAAATTCTGATTATATAAACTTCAGTGAGTAATGCCAATCAGTAATTGTTATTTCAGAAATCGGTTGTGGACAGCCTGAATTATTTCTATCCATAACTCTTATAGCAAGAGTAAGCCAACTTCTTCATGGAAGAAGAACTCTCCATGAAGTTCTTCTTCATGGAAATGATCAGTGCTAACTTTATATTGATTATATAGTTGTACAAATATGTTTTCAAGTAAAAATCTTAGCATGGCTGATGAAGGAAGAATGTGTTAGAAAGGTATGTAGTGGGAAAAGCAATACTTTGATACTAATGCAGTTCTGTTGTTTTCCACAGCTCTTGTTAACCTCTGTGGATGAAAACGCTCATCCCCCAAGTATGTATATTAAAGCGTGTTTTTAAACTTACTCAGCGTTTTGGTTGGAACTAGATGGTCTTTAAGGTCCCTTCCACCCCTAGCCGTTCTGTGATGCTATTATTTTGCAAACTTAATGATATGCTATCCAGAGGTGATTTGCTTAACAATTCTTACATTTTCTTAGAAAGAACACTATTGTAAGGATTTTCTATCTAATGTTGTTACATGAAAAAGATTCAAGGAAGCACCTTTAAGAGATCTCATCTTTCATTTTCCTTATTTTCATACTAACATCACACTGAGATTTTTGAATGCTTGGCATCTGCTGTATCTGTTTTCTACTTTTCATGGTTGGGTTAAACAAATCAATTTGGCATTTGTTAAATTGAGCTATGGTATAGAGCTTGGTGGAACGGTTGCTAGAGGGTGTCATGACTATATAGTTATGCAGCTCCATTTTTAGTAGTGTAGCTAAATAAACGCTCAGAGTTGAGCAGTAGCGGTCAAGGAGAGGGTAGGACAAGCGGATGAAGTGAAGTCTTTCTGAGTTGGACTGTAGTTACAGTGGAAATAAACTCCTCCCAGAGGGTGAGTGGGTTATCAGAGTTTCTGCTGGTTGAGGACAATGAGTTGGAATCCCACGTGTCTGGTGCTTAGTATGTTGAATGGGAAATACTGATCAAGAGCTGTAATAGAACAATTGTATTATTGTAAACTTTGAATTTTGACACACCCCCAACATTTTTCAAGGCTAAACTAGAAATTACAAAGTATAAAAAAAGCTGCTAAGAAACAATGGAATTATCTGTGGTTTCTGTGGGTTATTCTAGATTTTAGTGAAAGCCTCACATGGACTGATGTTTAGTATGGCTTCAGTTCAAGTGTATTTAAGAAACTGGCTTCCATTTTTTAAACTAACTACTTAAAACCAGCTGTTTAACCATTGAAGCTTTTTAATGCTAGGTATTCTTTTATATACGCATATGTGTAGATAATGTTGCTGTGTCTGACTTCTGGGTTATATAGGTATTTTATTGATGGTAATTTTCCTCTGATTAGTTTTTCATTTTGAACCTGGAGAGAGTCACTCAGAAGATGCAATCATGATGAACACACCTGTGGTTAAAACTGCGTTGGAGATGGGATTCTGTAGAAGGCTAATAAAGCAAACAGTGCAAAGTAAAATCTTGGCCACTGGGGAAAACTACAAGGATATTCATGATCTTGTGTCTGATCTGCTCACTGCTGAACATGAAGAGAGGGAAGAAGAGAAGGAGAAACAATTTGAAGAAGTGGCATCAGGTATGCATGAGGCACAAAAAAGAGTGAAAGCAGAAGTGGCTTGTGTGATGTAGAGCTTTTATAATTGTTTTTATTCAGTAAGTAATTTACTTAATTGCTATTAGGATTGTCTTCTGTAAAAGCATTGTCAGGGTATCTGTATGGAACTGGCAGTCTGGGAATTGTTTTGTTTCCCTTCAGGAGGATGGTTCATACAGGTGCCGAGGGTTCAGAGTCACCTGACCCTCTTCACTTGCTGGTAAGCTGCTATACCCAGCTCATAGAAGAGGCCAGAAATTTTCACAGATTTAGATTCTGTAGGACTGCTAAAATTTGGCTTTTTCTGTGTCTGACTCAACCATTTAGGTCAGCTATTTAACTGTGTTTGAGTGTCTTTAATGTTTCCTACTGCTTTAATAACATAGAAGTTTTGAAGCCTAAAAAATCCCTACTATTTTTGAGTCTATGAAGCAGTAATGAAACTTCTCAATTATAAATTGAATTAAGACTGCTGCTTTCCTACTTGCATTATCTGTCAAAAAAGCACGGGTGAATTTACCCATTAAATCTTCATGAAAATGATTTTTTTGTTTGTTTTTGTGATGGTTTATATAAAAAAGAAGGGCAATCTCAGAAGTCTGGTTGTGCTGTACTTGGTTTTCTTCCACATAATTCTGTTGGACACCTCTTAGAAAAGTTTGATTTATATCTGCATCTTGGACGTGATTTTGATTGCCACTGACTAAACCTGTTGGTTGTTAGTAAGTCAGCATTGGTGTTATGCAGAGGCATTGTTCTTGAAATTCTGTGGAGAACCTAAGTTTAAAGAGTGGCTACAAAGAAGAAAAAGACTCCCTTTTTACAAGGAGTCACGTGATAAAAATGAGGGGTGATTGGCACAAGTTATTCCCAGGGAGATTCCTGTTGGACACAAGAGGAAAATTTTTCACATGAGAACAATCAGCCATTGGAATAATCCCCCCAGCGAAGTGGTGGATTCCCCAACACTGGACACTTAGGATCTGGCTATGCAGGGTGCTGGGACATCTAGTCTAGGTCATGCTTTGCCAAGAAAGACTGGACCAGATGATGCATGAGGTTGCTTGCAACCTGGTATTCTGTAATTCTAAGTGAGTCTTGCTAGTGTGAAGTTAGACAAGATCCCCTCAGATTTAAGTTAGATATGGGAGCAGGAGGCTTCATTGGTGAAAAGGCTTCAGCTCAGAAGCTGCTTGTATGTGGTTTTCTTAAGGCTGTTCTTTGTTGTGAATGCCACTAAAACTTACTCAGCTCTTAATCAACAATGTGTAGTAAGTGAACATTTCAAACAGAGTTTAAACTATGTGTCAGTTATTGTTAAGCAGAAATGCAACTTGGAGTAGTGTATTCTTAACAAACATCTAATTCTCTGCATTCCAGATGATTTGTCCTTAATCCGGAAGAACCGAATGGCTCTATTCCAACGTTTAACATGTGTACTTCCAATCCTCGAGAGTTTGCTATCAGCCAAAGTGATCACAGAACTTACACATGATGTTATTAAGCAAAAAACTCAGACAGCACTGCAAGCAAGGGAACTGATAGATACAGTTTTAGTGAAAGGAAATGAAGCAGCCAGCATATTCAGAAACTGTTTACGAGATTGTGACCCTGTACTGTACAAAGATTTATTTGGTATGTCTCTCTTTTTTTAAAGATATAACTTTGTAGAAATGCATAATCAGTGCTGTTATAGCAACCTAAAGATTAAAAAAAAAAAGTCAGATGCTGTTTGAGTGTAGATTAGCCAAATGACTAAGGATTTTTTTTCTCTTATTTTAGTGGAGAAGAACTTGAAGTATATTCCCACAGAAGATGCTTCAGGTACCTCAAACTCTACCTTCTTACTTTAAAGGGTATTGTGAGGCAAACAGCTAACATCTTATAGAAGAAAATGACTTTGCTAAAGAAATAGGTTTTGTGCTTTACACTGTCCCTAATTCTGCTTTGATAAGATGGGCTTACCTGGAGAAGTTAAGTGCATGTGCAGACTTGCAAGCGTGTCTGCTGTAAGCTATATTCTTCCATATGCTTTCATGTCATAGGTAGAGCTTTCTGGAGCTTGACAGTTTAAGCACGTACTGGACTTGATCCTGGTACAATTTTATTTTTTTTTCAGGCATTTGGTAGAGACTGGACAGTGAATAGTAGGTTAGCATTTCAAAGCAAGTATCATCATCTGTGCTTTTACAGAGTGGGTTATAGGTGTCCTAAAATGTAGCTTGACCAACAGTGGGGTAGCTAAAAACTTGTCAGGTGTGGGACTGAGTTTGCTCTGGTTTTTGTCCTGTAGTTTAATAAGTTAATAGACAGCAGAAAAGTATGCAAGCCTGAATATAGCTCACTTCCACTGGTCAGCCTGTGCTCTGGGCTTCAAATACCCAAGCAAGAAAAGTACAGCATTTGCTAAAATGCAAACATGGTTTTGGCCTCAAGAACTATAGTTGACCTCCAAGCCTTGAGCTGTTGTCTCACAGAAGTGGAATGTACAGACTGGTTCCTTGCATGCCACTTTCTGAACTCTGAAAAACGTACTTACTGTCTTACTGCCGTCTGTGTTTAGTGAATACAGAGAGGGAAAGAAAAGGTAACATAGATGTATTCTAGCAAGAATGCACATATGTTCAGGCTTGTTAAAAAGTTAAATATTTTCTTTCAGGTTTACCTATGGAAGAACAATTAAGAAGACTGCAAGAGGAAAGAACATGTAAAGTTTGCATGGACAGAGAGGTGTCCATTGTTTTTATTCCATGTGGTCACTTAGTGGTATGCAAAGATTGTGCACCATCCCTTAGAAAATGCCCTATATGCAGGGGGACAATAAAGGGCACAGTTCGTACGTTCCTTTCATAAAGAGGGAAATTTCCAAAATACCTTTGGTAGTGTTATCCTCCAGCTGCTGAAGCTTAAGCCAGCAGTGTCCTCAGAATGGAAAATTGTGGTACAGAAAATGATTAATCAACTACCTACACTGCTGTGTAATAGTAAACTGTATCAGCATTATGGGGATACCAGGCTGTCCTTGCCAAAGACTCTTTCTGTTCATAAAACTAGCTCAGTACTCAGGTGAGGTTTGTGTAACTTTCCTAAGGAAAGCAGTTTCACTCATATGCCCTTGTGTCACTTTGAATAAAAAAACTTCTGGATTCTAAAATTGAGCCTGGTGTAACTCTTCTCATGAGTTTCCTCCATGTGGATGTGAGGAAATACATTAAGATTGCTGTTTATTAATAATTAATATTGATTAACTTCAGTTACTTCTTTGGCTTCTGTTTTGGCTTTCTTGTGGACTTGAGGAGAAAAGAAGGTAACTGTTGCAGGGACAGCAGGAGTTATTTTTTAAAGTTTTGTCTTGTGTAGATACTTGTGTAATGTGTATTAATAATAGTTTATATGAAGACGGAATTAAAATATTTCTTCTCAAACGAGCACTTCTTTTCTCTGTTCTCATTGTTGGCTTTTCTCTGTAGACTGCTTTTCCTAGCAGAAGTTTGGGGTTGATTATTTACCTGCAAAAGTACAATAAAATTTAATTGTGTGTCTTTTACTAATTTTTGAGCAGAGAGTGAGAGTCTGCTGCTTGGTGATTCCCACTGGTAAAGTAGGAGGGTTTGATTTTTATCCTTATTAAAACAAACAAACCCCATGGAAAAAAACCCACCCTAATGGCATCTGTGATTTCCTTCTTCTTGGTTTTTCAAAGGATAGAAATCCTGGCCCCCGTGACCTTAGACATGAGGCAGAGGGTAGCTATGCAGCAATATAGCCTTTATGCTAGGGCTAAAAATGTAAAAGCTACTTTTCTGTGTTTGGAACTTAATTATGATTGTGCAATTATATAGGATCTTCTAGCCCCATCTGAAGTCTTGGGATCTTACTTTGTAAGCTGGTAGTCTAGGGACTTCTATTTCTTTACTCTTTGACTCTTACTTTACCCTTTTCAGCTTTGTATCTATAGACTTGCATAGTAGATACCCAGGGAGGGGAAGGGGTTCATAGGTATTTTACAAGGATTCAGTGTCAAACAGTGGAATGCAGGATGGAATCGGATCCTGCAGTGGTGGTTTCAGTTTGTCTGGCTCTTGTATCAGTTGTCTTCAGTCACATCTTCATGCCCAAGTGTGGACCTCTCAATCTCCATCCCTGCCAGAAATAAAATGTTTTTTAACTGTACTTTGGTGTCTTTAAGTTCTGTAGTGTGAGGTGAAAATGCCTTTTCTTAAAATTCGAGGATGCCAATGTTTGCAAGTTGTGTGCATGTAACTGGCTCTCATCACTTCATATGGGGCTTTAGATATACATGTGTAATCTCTAAAAGGAGAGCACCCTATGTGTGTGTGAAGAAGTGTATACATTGAAAAGCGCTTGTGTGGGCTGTGCAGCTTGTGGCTTGTGGTGATTTACCCTCCGGTTGCCCAGTGCTTAGAGCAAGGCTTGTGTTTAGTGGGGGGAAACGGTTTTCACTGGCAAATAAATTCCCACTAATACTTAAAGGTGCTGTTTGGCATTTGTAGACATCTTTCCTGTTGTACATCTGAGTTGCAAGTTAATAAAAGTCCCCTTCTAAGTCAGTGAAGGAAAACTGGGTCTCCTGCTATAATCACCTGCCATCTAGGGCAATCTGTCCACTGCGTTTTGGGTTTAGGCTGTGTGCAAAGTTAACAGTAAGTTTTATTTCCAGCATAATTGCAGCCTCCATGTTATATCAAAGTTTTGGGTAGCTAAAAAGGGCTAAGCCAGGTACTTTTATTTGTTAATGACATGATTGAGGCTGATTTGTTAACAGATTTAGGTTGTTTCAGTAAAACTGATCACTTTAAATTTGGTGAGGACAGTTGAGCACAGGAAAACACAAATGCATTCTAGCTGCCATCTGTTTGTCCTGTATCTCCAAGCAGCATGTCATGGGCTGGAGTCCCTTTCAAAATACTACTGGATAATTTGAGGAGTCTTGCTTTGCTGTCTGGGGTGAGGGGAGAGGTAAGAATATGAACTGGTTTGTCTTTTTAAACATTTTTAGTGTGAATTCAGCAACACAGATGTTTGGTTTCACCCATGTTTTCATAATTTCTGCAACACCAATTAATGCTGTGCATTAGCTGGCACTGTAATTGTTTTGATGCTTTGGTATATGTTTCTTGTGGTACATAGGATTCTTTAACTGTCAGCTGGCTTGCTGTAATTCTTCTAAATGCATATCTTTTGTCCAACTTCATTACATGTACATATCTTCCTTTTAATTTTGGTGTTAAACATGTAAATATTTCAAACGTAGCATGTAGTTTTAAACAGTTTTGATTAACATATATTTGTTTTTCTGGTTTTGAAATGTTTTTAAAGGCTCTTTTGTGTAGCAACTTAAAAACTTGTCAAAGGTTATGAAAGCTTGTTAAAGAATAAATCAAATGACTTGAAATTTGGTGTTCAGACCTAGGAACCGGTAATATTGGAACCCTAAGTATGCTTATTACAAATTAAGATGAGTGTGCAGGGGGAGCTAGAGAGATCAGGTTCACCTGGAGAGTGTAGAGTTGTTAGTATGTGTTTCTGAACAGGGAAGAAGATAGGGGAAAACAGTAGCAGTCAGACTTCTTAAGCATTTTTTATGCATTTTTCTTTAGAACCATATGGAATTAAGAGTTTTTCAACCATTGCTGTTACTACATATAGATCTGATGACAGTATATGCTGGGCCTTAGAAGTGATTCAGATGTTTGGTGTCATTTGCAGTGCCCGAGTGTGTCTTGGGGCCTGCAACATACCTGTCAGCCCAACTTCAATCAGCACTGTCTGCCTGCATCTGGGCACCTGAACTGCTAGGTGAAGTTCTTTGACCTTGTTTTGGCAGGAAGGCACATCTAGGTTATGGCTTTCAACGACTCCACACTATGATGTTTGTGGTTGCCCTGATCTCTAATGCTGCGTGAGCAGATAAGCTCTCCTCGGTACTTTTCCAAGACACCTGTAATGAAACTGATTCTGTAGCACACTGCAGAGAGCACTTTAGCAAAATGTTCAGCCACGGAGAAGACTGCCTGCATAGTGTCAAGTTTGGAGAGGATCAGGTGACTTCTGTTCCTTGTGAACAAGCTGGCCATGCTCACATTTTGTTCTGTGTCCACTTCCTCCTTTAAAAGCATTTCCCAGAGCTTTGTCTGGGTTAAAAAGCAGCAAACAGCCTCCCTGCCCCCAGCTTCTGTGCAGCTCTGCTGACCCAGCAGCTCAGGTTTTTCAGATGTCAGCATTCTAGGTCCGGAGCTTGTCATGAGCTGGCAGAGCATGTTTGCACAGCTTAGGGGGTTTAGAGGGTGGGAAGTTTGGTATCATTGGTCAGACTTGCTGTAAATGAAGGTTAAAAGATGATACTCCAAGCTTCTATAAATGAGCAATTTCTTTACCTGGATGAAGCTTATCCTGTCTGCAAAGGATCTAGCTTGGAGCACTTGCAGTTTCTGATACTGGTTTGGGATACTGCAAGGTACAGTGGCTTCCCAAGTAGCAACTGTATCTTTTGTGAAGCAAAGTGCCATGAAGCTTTAGTGTAATTATTTAGTAGTTTCCTGTATGTATGGTTGTGGTTTTGTTTGGTTGGTTGGTTGGTTTTTGGTGTTTTTTTTTCCTTGGGCTTTTTTTGTTTGTTGTTGGTTTTGGGGTTTTTTGTTGGGATTTGATTTTTGTTTGTTTGGGGTTTTTTTTGCGTATGTGTGCTGTGTTCTTTTTTTTAACTGAATGCAGATCTTTGTTCTCTTTGACCAGTAAGCCCAGAGCTCTTCAGATTGAAGCCAGCATGCAGGCCTAGGGTCCACAAGTGATCAGACTGCCACCACTCATTGTAACAGAGCACTGCCTTTATATGCTGAAACAAATGGCCATATATGAAATATCTGGAAACTGCATTAGCATGATATCGATAAAGAAAAATTCTTATATTGCTGCTTTTTGTAGCTGAGAGTTTGTGATTGTTTAGTAACTCCGTAGTGCCATGCTCTCAGAACTTGGTTCTTTGCTGTATTCCTCATGAGACAGAAGAAAAGCACATGAAATTGCAAACTGTGTTCACCTGCCTTTAATTCAGTGTTGTAGCGGTTGCAGTGTCGTGAGGCTGGGTGTGCAGTATCGTGTTTAATGCTGCAGATGGACTGAACTTGTAAATTCTGCTTTCTTGCTGTGAGGTATTCCTAGTGACCCACCTCAGGTATGTGAATTTAGGCAGGAGATGTTTTCTGGACACTGAAGGTATTCTCTGTTCTGTTGAACTACTTAAAACACGCAGTTGTTGTTGCTCTTGTTCCGGAGGTTACTGGTGCAGGGAGTTAACTTCCTGAGACAGCGTTAAATCACCAGTCCTTTGTTTCTGTTTTTAATTGAGCATGTGCACATAAGCTACCAATGCTCCAGCCCAGCTTCCTCACTGGTGGCTGCTGGCATGGAACCCTTCAATCCCAAGAATGTGGGGTACTGCATGCATCCTGTGTGAGGAAGAGCAGAAATCCAAACAGATATTGATGTGCTATTTTCAAAAAAGCAAGTACGGT